>CM034001.1:6300931-6394420 GCA_019603395.1 Cyrtorhinus lividipennis
CAGTATATTAATTTTGCGGCACAATTTTACTCGAGTACTTTATGAACTCTTACGAGCTGACAGAAACATGAATAAAGAAAACGCTGCAAATTATTCCACAATGATTTATTATTCCAGGCGAATCTCACTTGTGCGGGAAAGCATATTAATCGCAATTTCCAGAGGAGTTAATCAACTAGAAGCGAAAGAGAAAGTGCTGCAAATTCCACAATGATTAATCATTCCTTGGAGCAGGATTACGGGGAAAACGGTGACTGTGGAGTGACTTAGACTCACATTAATCGATTCATCGCCCAACATTTAATGAAAAATGACATCCCATACGTCTAGGCACCTAAAAAGTCGCAACGTTGTTAAAAAAAAAAACATGTTCATCCATATCTTCCTCAAATTTGGGCCAATTGGTCTGAAAAGTTTTGGGGATTAACCAAAGCCGGAAAGAGATAGCGGTCAAAAAATTTCTATTTCAAGAAAGCTCATGGACAGCAGAAATGTAAAGATTCAAATTTTGGCGCCTATTAGAGAGGTTAACCTCTGGCCGTCCACGGTCCACGCCGTTTTTGGTAGGTGAAAATTTTCTAAAAATCTGAAATTTGGGTCAGGGGTCCCAGCCCAGGTCAGTCCTAAAAACTTTTCAGCCCAGTCGGACCAAATTTGGGCAGGGTAGGCGTCAAAATGTGTTTTTACACGCATTACATTCTTTGTTCTAATACGAGTTCACTTCTGACGCCATACATCAGAAGGGTAATAACAACATGGCTCCCAGTGTTGACACATATTTTCAATCATTATGAGGTGGACTTCATTATCTTAATATGACATTATAAATTAGTATAACTTGTTGTTTATGTGAGAGTAATATTTCTTCTATCAAGATGGGTAGATCATATCTTAACGATGTAAGGATTTGGACTCATTTGGTAGTTGATCCTCCTCCCGCTAAGTAGGCAGTTGGTGCAGGTATTGAGCTGCTCTGAGTGGTCAAAATTTCATGGGTTCATACTGTTGTTATCATTAAAATACCTGGAACTATAAACTGTTGGGGAATATTAAATAAGTCATTTCAGCAACTGTGAATTGGGATGCAAAGGTAAAGCGCTTTTGTGATAGTACTCTGATCTTACCTGCAGGGAGTCATTTGCATTTTGTGCTCGGTGAAGAGGCAAAATCTACTACGCCTCCTGAACACACATGTAAATTGGTCAAAAAGGCTAAAAACCTACGACTCACCGTTCATCCCTCTAGTAGAAACGACGTCGACCAACGTAAATTCAATTTAATCATCATAAACCGCCTCGTATTTTGTCCGCATTGAACGTAACATCGTCACTGAATTAATTGAATGTGAACTAACCTCGTTATAGATTACCTCAGGCGTGTATTTTATGTGTTGCCATCTGTTGAAGCGTGTGAGTGCTATAATTATTCATCACGTGGCGATCAATCCAAGAGAAGTGGGATATTCGAGGATAAGCCGCGGTGTCTCGATTGCAGAGCATCTCGTATGCATTGCACGGTCATCAACCAATCATATTTGCTTTGCCAAACGGTCGTCGCATTGTGAAGAGCGTTCGAAGGGTGGAAATAGAAGTGACGGTTGGAACTGTTATTAGTTCGAAGTTGCTCGATAGTGAGAAGTCGTCCATTATTCATTTTTGCGTCGTTACACTAAAAATAACCCAAACGGTCACGTGAAGGGATGTTATTTTGGTTTGAGCCAATCCAAGCCTATATAATCAGCACGAATGATGATAAATTGTGACAATCAAATCTATTTTTGACATTTTCCCCTCTAATGCCCTTCTTGATGACTTCAGTGGTGTTGCTGTACTCAAAATCGTGCTTAACTAAATTATGCCCGTACTAACACTTGCAATCGTCTAATACAGCGGTTCCCAAACTTTTTTGATGGCGTACCACCTAATATGAAGTCCTCCTTTCATGTACCACCAGTATAAAAATGATTAATCATCATTCCATTGCCAACATAGTAAAGTTTGTAAATAACAATTAAAAAATAACATTTAGCCTTTTAAGTACTTTACTTTAAAACAATGTTTATTTAGTTCTTTGCAGTTAATTGTAAATAAATTAGTTAAAATTAAACTTTTCATAGTTATAACCAATGCTTATTTTGAAATAAAAATTAGGATGAAAGAATATAAATAAACTTTAAGGTGTAGAACAAAACTGTATTTGGAAAACAATACAACAAATTCAAACATAAGTACACACAAGTTAATGAGAAGGATGAGCTTGTAGCGATTTGCTTAAAGTTGCAATGTCTGGTTTTATTGGGCTTAGCTTCAAACGCAAGTCATTTTCAACACAAGCCAGCCTATTTCTGTATTTGTTTTTAAGGTAACAAAGAGAAGAAAACGCAGCTTCACATAAGTAGGATGTTGAAAATGGGAGTAAAAACTTGACTGCTCGGTCGGCGATTTCACCGTAGTCTTGGCGTCGTTGAATCCAAAAGTCAATCAGGGTAGCTTTATCAAAAACTTCCTTCAAATCTGAGTCACAATTTAAGTCGAACAGTAGTTGATCTTTTTCGGCTAATGAGAGATTCTCTGGGATTGTCATTTTCTTAATGTCACTAAACGGGGTTTTCATCCACAAATGTTCTTTATAGTTTTCTGGGAAGTAAATGCTCAAGTTTTCCTTCAAAATGTTACAATGGTCACTGACATCACTAAGAACTGTCTTACTAAGTGTAAGCTCATTTTCTTCAACAAAAGTGCTGAGAGAAGGAAAAAACGAAACCTTCCTTTTCTTGGCTTCATCATCTGCAAAGGTGATTTTTTGTTTCAAGGCATTAATTTTGTCACACACTCGAAACGGGGTATTAGAAGTACCTTGAAAACTCATGTTCACATCATTGAGTTTTGAAAAAATGTCAGCTAAGTAAGCCAGTCGACACAGCCATAGTTCATCAGTAAAACGACTTCGTAGCTCAAAATCAGAATCTGTTAAAAAAATCAATATCTCGTGACGTAACTCAAAAACGCGAGTCAGCATCTTTCCTCTTGAAAGCCACCTAACTTCTGTGTGGAGCAGTAGTTGTTTATGAATACTGTCCATTTCTTGACATAAGTTGTGAAAAAGGCGTGAATTCAAGGCTCTGCTCTTAATAAAATTCACTGTCTTTACAGCCTCGTTCAAAACAGTTTTTAGTTGTGCTGGACAGCGTTTTGTTACAAGCGCTTCTCTGTGAAGGCTGCAGTGAATATGTTGTGCCTCCGGAGCTTCTTTTTTTACTTTAGTTACCAATCCACTATGAGCTCCTGTCATGGCTCTCGCACCATCCGTGCATATACCAACACATTTCTTCCAATCCATTCCATTCCTGAGCACAAATTCATTTACTTTATAAAATATGTCTTCTCCAGTAGTATGAGCTGAAAGAGTTTCACAAAATAACATATCTTCACCAACTGAGTATTTTTCTTCATAGCGAACATAACATAACAGTTGAGCCAAATTTGCGACATCTGTTGTTTCGTCCACTTGTATCGCAAAGTATTTACTACTGTTCACTTTCTTGAGTAAAATGTCTTTACATTTAAAGCCATATTAGATATTCTTCTTGAAACAGTATTATCAGACAAGGAAACCACATCGAGCTGTTTTCCCTCTTTATCCCCTATAATTGTCGAAACAAGGTCTTTAGCTGCTGGCAAAATTAGAGTCTCTCCAATAGTATGAGGTTTTAGTTCTTGTGCGATTCTCAGACTAACCTTGTATGAAGCTTCAACAGCCCTAGTGTTTAACCCCGTAAATGAAGTGATTGCTCCTTTATTCACTTTTAACTCAGACTCCTTCCGTTTAAAAAACTCTAATGGCTTGTTTATGAGATTGATATGCTTTGTATTAAAATGACGCAATAAAAGTGATGGTTTCATCGAATGATTTGACAAAGTTTTCTAAACAAATGACACATTGTGGAACAGGTTCACTGAAATTTCCAGTATAAGTAAAACCAAACGATAAATACTTCTCATCATATTTACGTTTACCTGATTTCTTTTTGTTTTCACAAGTTCGTAACAAAGGCGTAGAAGTAGAGGAACAGCTTGGTTGCTCAGCATCTGTTACTGCTGCAATAGGCTTTTCTTGTTCCGGTGACAAAGTTCTTTGCTTTTTAGAACTACTACACGTAGATCTTACCAAAAACTTATCCATTTCAATTCGACAGCTAACACTTACCAACAATGTTATTCTCACTGACTGATAGACACAATGCTCGCTGAGATGACAAACAGGCGACTGGGACTGGCTGACTGGCGTCTGGCACAATACAATAACAAAGCGCGCGGCCTTGAACGGCGCTACTCCCCTCCACGCCCTCACAATCTTTCCCACCCCGACTGTCACCCCTCCATCCGCTGCTCGCTCACCCTCACGCTACTAGTAGAGTATACCAATTTTCGAACTTCACTCGCGTACCACCAGCAACGTTCCCGCGTACCACCAGTGGTACGCGTACCACAGTTTGGGAACCGCTGGTCTAATACATCAACCAAAAAGGGTAGAAACACTATGTAATCCTAAAAGACAACACCGTCAAGGATACTTGGAGCATCCAAGAAGGACGCTTTGAACTTTTTGAAACTCAAACAGCTAGAGTAAATGAAACTAAGGGAAGCAGACCGTATTTCTTTCTTGTCCGTCTTACACTTTAAAACATAGAAACTTTACATAGAGCGTTACCCCAAACTCCAAACAAATTAATTAAAATTTATTTTCACGCACAAATTTCGTTGCAAAAACTTTTTATTACTTCGTAGGGTGAATATGTGTTTTTTTCAGCCCGAAATGGGATTATACTGTTAGCATGTATCCTGCTTAGTGACGCCGTTATTTCGTTCAGTACTCTTCCAAAAAACAGAAATGGTTGGAAAGTAAATTGGCGCCTCCACTTATAGTTTGAGGTCATAGCTTTTAGGTGGACGTAATAACAGTAAAAGTTCCCCGAAGTGGAATCCCGACGCATCATTTCATTCAAACATTGAACGATTTCATTTGCTTTTGATGTGGGGGAATTTATTCTTTAAAATACAATTATAGGCGTAATTGCCTTGAGAATACAAGTAGACCAATTTATCGAAGAGGACAAGGAGGGGAGTGTTGGTTATTCTGCTGACCAGCACCCTTGTTCAAGGTGGGTAACGAAGGAGGGGAGCACAGAGGCATACCTTCATGCTATACCTTGGAGGATAGTGTTCTCAAAAAGTACCTTGTGAAAAGTTTTTCTCGTCTAAATGAGCGTGCTTTTTCTTCTGAGATGAGCATTGATGAAGAGTACCCGAAAATCGTAGGTCTCCATTTTCGGAAACTAGGTATGCGGTGTATCATCTTCCACAAACCTATTAAACTTGAAATACTCCAGAATCAGTAGTACATACAGGGCACTTGTAAAGCATGACAAATGCTGGAATACTAATGAAGCCTCTCGAATTGGTCATCAGGCACCCCAAAGCTCTTGTTGCTCTCCTGACAGTTGCTGTAATGTGCTCCAAGAAGGTCAGCTGTCCATCCAGCAACACCCAGATCCCTTAAATTTGCCAATTGACAACAGAACACTTGGCAGGGTTAGGAACAGAACTTTCTCCATGCACGAATGGTCCACGTTGGCCAATGGTCCTTGAAGAATTCCATTCTGCAGCAGAGTGGATGTAGCGAAACACCTCCAAGTCATCGGCAAACAGAACACAGCAAAACACCGTTATGGTATCATTCCCACTGAATGTTGTACGCTAATCCAATGAAATGGCTCCCGGAACGATTGGCACCCATTGAAAGAAGTTATGGGTCAATATGGGTGCCTATCTACCCATTTTGAATGTGTGTTTTCGAGATTTCTGGTACCTAGGCGTGTGGGGTATCATTTTCCACAAAATTTGGACGCTGAATCGATTGGATTGAGTCTCCATGCTCCAGGTCCAAGAAATGACCAGCTCTTGTGAAAGATTTTGCAGCTTTTTTGTCTAATAAAAGAAATGAGCCTCGTAAAATTGTATATGCAAACTCTGGATTTGTGTTCTTGGGTAACTACAAACCAAATAAGACAATTTCTTACATTAACTTCTGCATATAATCCTGGTCTACAAATCAATTAGTCACATACCCAGTAAACCCAAGGGAAAACCCCAAGTTTTATGGAGAGGGACAAACCTCTCAAAGCCTTCGCAGCAAGGTTGAGAAGAGTCCCAACTGACTGGACAGTCTCCTTCACACTCATTCAATTCACAGTGGAACCTACGTGCGATGGGGCAAACATGAGGTCCTCTCGTGGAAATTATTCTCCCCTAGCGTGGTTTTGGGTTAAATCCAACTTATAAAGTAGAAAAGGGTCAGAAAGACACCGACGGTAGGTTTGAGGAGCCCCAAAGGGCTTCAATATCTTTCGCGAAACGCTTGAAGTTTACAGCCGTCCTTTTCTTACCTCTTATTCTTTCAACGTATACGAGTCCTACCTTTTATTTTGTGTTCTTCGTTTTACTGTCACTTATTCTGAAAAGGAGTTATGGGAATCCGCATAGGTTTGACCCTAGATATATCTCTCGGAACCTCATCCGAGTAAATTTAATATAACAAGTAGGTAGGCGAGTTTTTTTATTATTAAAAAAACATTTTCTAGTTTTACAGCTTCTGCCAAAAACTCTGTTTCAATGGTTTTCAGGGTTATTCACCTCGTACCCAAATCGGGTCATGAGCTGAAGTGGTGAAAGTTCTTTGGGGTTATAATGGGGTTGAAATGAGGTTATAAGTTGAAATTCGTCTTGAATACTCACAAATTACCTAATAACGCCCAAAATGTGTTCATCCTTGTGCCTCTTTAAAAATGGGTAACCCCATTCACCACATTTTTTTAAAGATTTCACCAACATAATATGTTCAATGTCTTTGCTGAGGGATGTTTGACCACCTATCTTCACTATTTCAGGTTCACCTTGAAGTTCAGGTTTTTTCATATACCGTTGTAAGGCCGATTTACTGATTCCAAATTTTTCATCGGCTTTTCGTAGGCTCATCCCTCTCTTCACAGCATCCAGAGCCTTTTTGACTTCTCCTTCATCCACTTGGAGATGGGGTTTGGTGCGAGGATCCCTCTTGTAGGTCCGTACCATTTTAACGTGCACCTGAAAAAAATTAGGTTAGGAAGGTATGCACCAACTGAAATACAGCTATACTTACTAGAATAAATTTATGATTATTCATTGTAGTAATAAGTAATGTGTTAGTTGAGCAAAGTAATTCTGAAAACTGTTATAAAAATGGGCAAACAGTGGTTTTAGACAGTGTCCCAATTCACCCCATTTCAACATCAAAATGGTCAAAATTTTTGAAAATATTTTTAACATACTTTAAATGCTAGTCAAGGCTTGAATATTTTATGTATTATTACTCACCAGAATCAGAGGAATACAGAAAAAAATATTCCAGGATGATCACTTGAATCTGCACAAAGCTGCAGACAACACTTTTTGAGGTTAAGTTTATGGCGCTTACAACAAGTAACAAAAACAAGGTCTACCAACAGTATAAAAAATCAAGTTGAAGATGTTTCATAAATGTTAATATGTACAGAAAAGTTCCCTCTATTAGAATAAATTAAGTTGAGCAATGTATATTTAATGAATGAAAAGTTATTGATAAATTAAAAATTTTCCCGGATTTTGTCCCTATTCACCCCCGCGTCTCTATTCACCCCGGTTTACGGTATCCGAAAAATGGATTTTCGGGGATCTAGACTTGTGGGGTATCAGTTTCGACTGAATATTGGACGCTGAATCCAATGAGACGGGTGTCGGAACTATTGGTGCTAACTGGAAGAGGTAACGGGTCAAAATGGGTGTCTATCTACCCATTTCGAATGTGTGTTTTCGAGATTTCTGGTACCTAGGCGAGTGGGGTATTATTTTCCACTAAACTTTGGACAATAAATCGATTGAAATGAGTCACTTAGCGCCTAGTCAGATGAATAACAACCTCTGTGGAGGAATTCGCAGCGTTTTTTCTCTGGTTTACTGGGCCGATACGTGGTCTACGGGCAAAACGATTTTTCCAATAATTCTAAAAACCTTCTATCGACGGAAGACAGACGGACATTTTTGGATTTTGAATCTTCACTCTTCACATGTAAGCGAAATAGCTTAGGCCTCCACAGGCCGACGCCGTCAAGGACCCACAAATACCTTTTCTGGTGTGACCAGTAGATAGAGAGATTGAAAGAGTAGATGAAAGAAAGAAAATAAATTGAATGAGTAGGTATGAGAATAATAGAGACCCTAGTGACGACGCTGTGGAGGTACTATTGGGAACTTTTCTTGAATTTTGAAAAAAAAAAAATACAAATAGGAGTCTTTGCCCTATGATCGACTCATTGTCTGGAACGGATTCCCATCCCTTCAATTCAAAAACCACGTATCGAATGAAGTCAACAGAAAATGATGACGCGTCAATCGTAACACTACACGCAAAACCTCGGTTCGTGGACCGGAACGTTCCTCAAACTCTCACTCAATTTCACGCCTTCCACAGAACATACGAGATTGACGTTGTCATATTTGTTGCTATTGACATACCTCTGTTGTATCAGTCAATAGTCAGACGGCGAATGCAAGCTTATTTCACGTCAGTCGCTCAATACAATCGGAGCATTCGAGGGGGGCCGTCACATTGATTTCTAGGAGGGCGAGAAAGGCGGGTCGCGACGGATCAGAGCGTCTTTCACGAGGACGAGTTTTGGTCGTGGAAGTGGAATGGATAGGACAAATCGTGAATATATTTCTGATATTGGTACTTCGAGGTTTTTCCAAAATGAATTATTTAGCGAGTTTGACTCAGTTCAGTCGATGAACAAATTGCACAAACTGTTGGTCAGTGCAGTGGCGTTTGAAGCGAAAACGCTGCAAATTCATTCACACGGGTTGGTTGTTCCTGATGATACCTCACGCGCCTAGGTACCAGAAATCTCAAAAACACATTCGAAATGGGTAGGTAGGTACCAATTTTGACTCATAATCTCATCCAGAGAGCGCCAATCGTCCCAGGACCCGTCTCATTGGATTCAGCGTTCAAAAGGTAGTGGAAAATCATAACTCACACGCCTAGTTACCAGAAATCTCGAAAACACATATTCAAAATGGGTAATAGATAGCCATTTTGACCCATAACCTATTCCAGTGGGTGCCAATCGTTCTGGGATTCTTTTCATTGGATTCAGCATCCAGATTTTGAGTTCTGTTCGCCAACGAAATTTGGAACTGAAAAGGATAACTTGACAAAATTATCAAGAAATAATAATCGAAACAAATTGATTTTTAACCAAGGACTATACTGAAGGCCAGAATATCAAATCGAATCTATTTTGTGACCATGTTTTTCGAAGCTGAAGCGCCTTAACTTGCACACAAGGCTGTTCGCCTCAAAAACAAGAAGACGCGAGAAAACCGACCTCTTGTTTCTCAAGATAAAACATCGATAAGTCATCTGATTAACTATGTGGAAAAATACCTCATTGCTAGAACAATTCAGTTAACATTTGAAGGGTAAACGCCTTGCATAATCCTAAGATTCGTATAATCCTAAATCTGAAGTCAAAAACGCTGCAAATTCTTTCACAGGGGATGGTTATCCCTTGAACCAGGAGCGTGAATACTCATTGGAATCGATTCTGGGTCCAAAATTTAGTGGAACATGATACCCCATACCCCTAGGTGCAAGAAATCTCGAAAACACAAATTCTAAATGGGTAGATAGATACCTATTTTGACCCATAGCCTCTTCAAATGGGCGCCAATCGTTCCGGGGCCCGTTTCATTGGATTCAGCGTCCAAAATTTAGATGTAAATGATACGCCACACGCCTAGAAGGCCAAAAATCTCGAAAATCCATTTTTCGAAATACACATATTGACCCATTTTTTTGGAGACACATCGGTAATGCCTTACTTAACAAACATTTTCGAGAAAAAAAAATCGTTTTTGCAGCCAAAAACTATATTTAAGGTGGGAGAATCAAATTGAACCGATTTTTCCGCCATTTGTTCGAAGCTGAGGCGCCTAGAAATGCACGAAAAGTCAACAGGCTGTTCGTCTTCAAAAGACGTTAAAAAAATTTTTTTTTTTTTTGCAGCCAATGCTAGGCTGCAGTCACGGTCATTTTCCCCATTTCCTTTCACGGTCCGTTGAAAGGCAGTATGAATGAAGTTCTCGGCTGTTTCCCTCGCAATTCACCGGTACAAGCACATTTACCGGTAGTAACCGTCAAGTTGCACAGCAATCTCCCTTCTTCCTACGTTTTCTAATTCTGACCAAATCCTTCTTATATTCAACCAGTTTTGATGTAAATTAATCGTATGGCCTCATCATTATTGCCTCAATTCGCTTGATTTTTGTTTATTTAGGAAACGATTTTGAGGTCGTCGGAGAAAGTTTGCCAAAAAGTGTACAAAAAACGTTTTCCACCCATTTTCAATATTTATATCCTTGTTGACCCATAGGTACTTGAAATTCGAAAACACATTCAAAATGGGTAGATAGGTACCCATTTTGACTCATATCCCCCTCTGGTGGTCTAAAATTTGCGCACGAATGTAGTTTTTGGTTGGTTATTTGTTAAATAATCAACCTATGTAGGTAATCATGAATATAAAAATGTTTATTGATGAACGCAAAATTAATTCAACAAACCATTATTAGTTCATCATCAATGGGGAAAATCTTAACAGACGCTTGGCCGAACATCATGATTTCCGTATTTTTGACAAATTTCTTTGAAAAACCCTTTGCCTCGTAAATATTCGTTACCATCGTTCTTGTCATCCTGATCTTGTTTTCCCCTTCTCGACCGCTCAGCTTTTTATCGTTTTCTTCTGCCCGCTCTTGTTCCTTGAAAATTAATGGGTCGTTAAAGGAAACTCGGGGGATCCTTTCATCGGAGCTAAACAGCGGAACGAGGGAAGCGCTAAAAAGAGTAAAAAGTACTCGAGGGTCGTCAATGACGTTCGCTTGGAAAATCCCTTCAGAGTGGGTTGAGCTCGAACAAAGAGGGCGGTAATTTTATCGTAAGTACGACCAATTGAAGGTTGATCGAACTAGGCACTAAAGTGTCGCCAATCGAGGAATTTTAATAAAGAAGAACTTTAAATAGAAAGATGTATTGTTAGTTTTAGGTTTAAAACATGATTCTTCTGCTACCGGAAGGAGTGCTTCTGCTACCATTCCAACCGATTCAGGGTCCAAAATTTAGTGGAAAATGGCACCCCACTCGCCTAGGTACCAGAAAACTTGAAAACATATATTGAAAATGGGTTGGTATGTACCAATTTTGACCCATAATCTCTTCTGGTGGGTGCCAATCGTTCTGGGACCTTTTCATTTGATTCTGCGTCCAGAATTTAGTGGAAAATAATACTCCACACACCTAGATTGCAAAAAATCTAAAAAATCCATTTTTCGAAATTCACATTTTGACCCCTACCCCACCCAAATTTCCACCTTTTTCTCCTCCTCTCCTCGGGCTGAAAAGTTTCGAGGACCAATTTTAGCTGGGAACAGACCTCTGACCCAATGTTTCTACTAATTTTCTACTACTCTAGGGTGGACGGACATAGGACTTTTTTGATCTAGACACCTTAAAAAAAAAAAAAAAAAAAAAAAAAAAAAAAAAAAAAAAAAAAAAATCGGGCCAAATCAGAGACATTAACATTTTGCATGAAGGAAAACCCCACTCTACCTCACACAATGGGGAGCCCCCCCCCACTCCTAGAGGAGCCATAAAACGCCAGGGCCAAGGAGAAAGGTGGTCATTCAGTGTAGTGCCACTAGTGCCTTCTCGATACTCTCTAGTATACAATAGATGACATATAATCAGTATTGGTAGTTAAAAACTGATATCGATATAATATTGAATGTTAAGTATGCGATCCCAAGAGTATCTATCGATATTTCCGATTCGTTTTTCGTCCAGAGTACTTCATGTCCCTAAAACACTCATTGCATTTGGCTGTGCTACGTTTTATGGTATGTCCATACCTTACTCTGAGAGGGAAGCTTTGCAAGGGTGTAGGAAGGGTAGCTGCACATAACACAGCTGCACATTTCCTGCCTCATACAGCGTTAGTTGCCATAAAATGGTGAAAATTCGCCATTTTTCAGAAATGTATGCCGAATGTCATGGTTAGTAAGAATCGGCCACCGAGTAGAGTTGAGTTAGATATCTTCTTACTGACGAGCTTCTGTCAGAATCAATAGTTCCCAAAGAACCATATTCTTTAAGATGAGCTCCAATTTCTCACAGCGAAATCCTCCGTGCGATAACAAAAAAGGTTTCGACGTCTTTTCCTTATGAAAACTCCCCTCCTTTAACCTCTTTCAAAAGCAGCGCCCTTTATGCAGACCTTCTTTGTTCTTCTTCACCGGCTATCAAATCCAAAAGAACCCGCCTTATTTCAGAGAGTTTTGATCATTGCGGCACAACACTGCGTTTTCGAAGAACAAAAAAATAAACGTCTTTCAACAGTGAATGAAAGTTTTGGTATAAATACAGTTAGTATGTACTTGGCAATTCTGTCTGAACTGAGGATTGAGAATAAACTAATAGTTTATTCCGACATAATATTTCATAATGATCCAATCAATCTAAAATTGTGCTCTTAAATCCATTCAGGCCAAAGTGTTATACTTAACTTCAATGCCAGAATTTGATTTTAGTCTGATGTATGCAATTAGGTGTTTGTTACCGTTACCCAGTGTTGTAACCACCACAGTTAATATAGAGAACGTCAGTTGATGAATTAGACATGTCAATAGTTCAGGACCCAGATTGCCCCCTAGGGGCTGATACTGGTTGTGTTGTTCTGCCCCTTGTCAGGGAATATTGAAACTCCTTCTAGAGCAACTACATGGTTTGAACTGACAAAATATTGAATGCAACATGTACCCTCAACGTGCCAAGATATAAAACGGATACAAAGCACAACTATACTTAAAAGTAATTAAATCTAAAAACGGTCCGTTCCAGTCATGTTCAATTTCTTACTTTTACCAAACAATATTACGAATACCTTTCAGCGTTTCTATAAAAAAAAAAGCGGAAATTCTCTCACTGGATTATATTCCCCTTTTTGTGATAATGCTGATTACTATTTCCCTGCGGCAATAAACGAGGTGCGAATGCGATTATAAAATGCAAATTAGATTTCCTCGTGTATACCGCTAGCGGATATTACAACGGCCGCAGAACCCCCCCCCCCCCCCCCCCCTAACACCTCCAACACCTGACAAAGGGTAGTTTTCTTCCCCTGTCGACGATCTTTCGATAACTGGTCTAGCGCGTGATTTGGAATCATTATCGACCTCCTGTAAAGAATTTTATTACCTACTTTTCGTAAATGAGTTTGAAGAAATAGTCGCTGTAAAGCATATTTTACTCGCGAGTATCTCTTGATAAATCTGATTCCTATCACCTAGTGCCCCTAGGTAACCTGAATGTACAAAATTAAGAATATTGAAGTACTCAAGTACTGAAGAACTCACCCAATAATCTAGTGTATACATTACTTGATACTGAAGTAAACTACTTTGTTTTCAACATGGGATGTATTTTTTCAGTAGAGGGGAGGAAACCAAGTATTTGAAACAGGATGAATTCAGAAGATGGGTTATTAGCAAAGTGTAGTATTTCAGATGAGAGCCGAGAAGACAAGACAAGATGCGGCGTCCCAAGATGGCCGCCATGATGGGTAGTAGGGCTAGAAACAAACTCCCAGTGTCCACTCAATATTCTCGATATACTGGGTAGTATAATTATGAAGACGAGATCGGCTATTCACGCCATTCCCAATGGTGAGAAATCAACCGGGAAAATGGGAGGACATCTACCTATTTCATTTGGCAGAAATTCCAAAATTATCAAAAATACATAGATCGCCTTTGTCCAAACTGTTGAATTAGAGGTTAACAATTGTTTGTGCCCGTTCAAATTTTAAGCTAATTTGCAGTGGGGCCCCATACTGCCTGATAAGATTTGATGTATCGACAACAATTTGATAATAGACCATTATGAGCCATTCCACGTGTCACTCGCGCGTTTTTGATTCACCAATCATTTCAATGTAGTGAAATAAATGGGTACTTTGTATTTTATTTTAGTTTTTTATTTTTATTTTTATTAGTTATATATATTATTACATCTCATTTCATAACTTAATTTTCATTAAAAATACTGTAGGTATATCATCATTACATTTCATTACTACGCTATATACACATATCGCGCGCTTTTGTGCGATGTATCGAATCTTATCCATGGGCCCTCCGACACTGCAGATATACTGAATGTTAAATTGAACGTGATTAACACATTTAATAGAACCGCTGCAAATTTTCCCTCAAAGGTTGATTATTCCTTCTAAAACGGCATGGGTACAACGTGACAAACGTGTTAGTGAGAGTTTGACCCCCCCCCCCCCCCCTTCCCATCACATGACCTTGGGTATGGATAACAGTTGATTATTCAAGAAATAACCTAAACAAAATGAAAATGAACACTGATAATGATTTAGCTGATTTTCTGTCTTCATTTGATTTCAGTTTCGGAAAAAGAAATTCGTCAGTGGTGAGTCACTTTCGTATTTTATCAGGACCTCAATATCTCGCATGTGATAATAATAGTACTTATTAGCTTGGCATATCATTACGTCAATTCGGCAGATGGTCAACTGTTTGTTGCTCTAACTTATCTTTGATAAATGAACTGCATCTTTCAATATAAGTGTTTCAGATACATTTATTTTAGACACGTACAATATAGACAGTAGGTAGGTTTAGTTATATTTTATTAAGTTTTTACTCACACTAAATTGCACCTTCTGCCTGCAACTGAGAGATTCATTGTCACCTTTCATAAAAAATGATCAGTATTCATGTCTATCTGATGCAAAAAGTATTAGAACACAATTTTTAATAGAACAGTTTGATTTTTAGTTGACAATGAATGAATGCTACTTAATAGCAGCTTGTGACCAGTTATCGTTGATTATCAGTGAGAGAGAGCTGATAACAGTTGATTGACAACAGCCTGTTTACACGAGACATTTGAAACAATAATGACACGCAACCAAAGAGATAGTGGCAGATAGTTGATGACAGAAATTTATGACAAAATTTGTCAAAATGACAGCTAGACAGTCATTTGGCGATGGTGTATTAATGTCAGGTTAATATTTTAAAAAACTGATGCCACATCATGAGTGGCAGACAATAGCTATTGGTGCAATGCAACCAATGATGGACAGTTCATGACTACTGAATGGTGAAGGACAGGCAGTTGCCAACCAGAATTGCCACCAGTAAACGAAAGGCTGTCTGAAAGAGAGGCTGTTTGAAAGATTAAAAGTTTATTTCAAACCTACAATGGCAGACAGTCAACACAAATAGCTAATGTCAAAGGCAATGGCAGCCAGTAAATGACTGGCAGTTGGTCACAAGTGATAAACATCAGGTTAATCTCAAAAAACTGACGCCCAATTATTAATGTAAAATATTGATGCAATACAATCAATGATAGGTGGTTGCAAGATGAAAGACAAGCAATTGGCTTCCAGAATGGCTGCCATAACTAAGAAAGAGGCAGTTAATCATGGACCAATAATGACTTTGAAATAGTAAGTTTATTGCATGCACATGGTGGCAGACAGTCAACCATAGATCACTGTTGGCAGACTGTTAATTGAGACTGATGTACAAAGAGCTAACTTCATAAGCTAATGGCTGCCAGTAAATGACATGCTGTCGGCCACAGGTGATTAATGTCAGGTTAATCTCAAAAACCTGATGCCAAATTATGAGTGGCAGGCAGTAAGTTATTGATGCCATACAACTAATGATAGGCAGTTCATGACTACTAAATGATAAAATACAGTCAATTGCCAACCAGCAAGTAAATGAAATGCTGTCAATCATGGACCATTGATGGACGTTGAAACAGTTTATTG
Source organism: Cyrtorhinus lividipennis (assembly GCA_019603395.1). Lineage (NCBI taxonomy): Eukaryota > Metazoa > Arthropoda > Insecta > Hemiptera > Miridae > Cyrtorhinus > Cyrtorhinus lividipennis. Next base: position 6,316,935 of record CM034001.1, read on the forward strand.
CAAACCCATGATGGCAGACATTTGACATTAAAAACCAATTGCAGCCACTAAATGAAGAAAGTAGACAGCTTATGGTAGCTTGTAGAGTTTGATTTTTTAACATTTCCAAATTTTAACGATAGTTGTAAATCAACATTTTGTGTCTGCATTAAGACTTGGTTCTCTTCTTATTAATCTTTCCAAATTGTTGGCAATTACGCAGAGTTCCAAGATATTGTTATTTTCCTCAATCATCAAAATTTTTTTTATTTTTTTTTTTATATTTACATGTTTTATTGCATCATCAAAATGGTCTGCAGTCATTTCTAATTGAGAAAAGAAACACTGTCAAGGGAACTGTCAATGTAATGTTCTGTAAAGACAAACCTCCGAAGTTGAGACTTCATCATTTAAATTCATTCTTAATTGAAAGATGATGGGACAAAGGAGGTCACCGCGGAAACCGGTATTTCAACGGTAATGGATTGTAGTTAATAATAATTTCGAGTCAAAGGAGAGGGTGAAACTGGGGTAATCCTCCCGGGGAATCCTCGGCTGATGAAGGAACTCGGTCGAGGATTAGCCTTTGGGAATCTGTTTTGAACCAAAAGCCTTCTGCGGTGAAGGTGGCTAAACTTAGGAACTATTGTTGACTTCAGGGCCGCGAGAGTGAGCTTTAGAGTTGTGTCGCCTTCTCGTCAATATCTGATGATTCAATAGCGAAATTTCGCTTGGAAACCACGGCTGAGCAATATTTTACTTGTAACACTATTGCATTTTAACGTTTCCCCACAACACAAGGTGGAGCTTTTTGAGGAGCATGGTTATTAGGCAGGAAAACCCCAGTTTATCCAGTGGCATCGAACTGGGTCTGAAATCTCATTTTCCTAATCCGTTTAGAGAGGGAAAACACCCCCACTGAATCGAATGAAGGGACTGAATCAAGTTTCGCCGGCAAAGGACCGCTCATTAGAGTTGATCTCTCCGATTCACGTGAGACTTAAATGCCTTCGTGAGAACTCTGCCTTCAATTTTCTTCTCTTTACGGTCAAAACTCCAATCTTGCCTGGAATAGAGGCGTGAGATGAGTTTCTGCTTTTGGCTGGGTAATACGACTTAAATACATCACCCCAACCCATTAGATTAGATTAATTACACAGGGGTAGAGGGGACGTCCATCATCGTGCACTTAGACCTAGTGGCCCGTTGTGCTAACCCCTGGGGCTCATCTTGGCCGAAGCTCCGTGTTCCCGACTAGGTCCAGCAGAGCTCCGACCAGGTTCTCCTGGTTGAGGAAATCCCCTCGGTCCAAAGTCCCAAAGGTTCTGAAACGCCTTTGTTCCAGGGCAGGACAATTGAAGACGATGTGAGACGCTGTGTCTTCGCCACAGAATCTGCAGTCAGGGGTACCATTGCGCACCCCAATCCTGCAGAGATGCCTCCTGAAGTCCCCGTGTCCTGTAAATAAGCCAACGGTGAGTCTCAGGGAAGCTCTGTTAAGGTTAAGGCATCTCGTGGCCCTACCTTTGATAGAACCAGTCATCATGATATGACCGTGTTCTTGCCGCGGCGTCCGCTCCCAGCGCTTCTGGTGCTGGGAGCGAACCCAGTTTGCCACCCACCCCGATAGTAGGGTGCGGGAGATTCCTAGGCATGGTTCAGGTCCCGTAAAGACAGTCCCCGACCTACGCCTAGCCAGAGCGTCGGCTCGGTCATTACCCTCAACCCCTGAGTGGTCCGGGACCCATGTGAGGACAACCTTGTTTGTTCCACTCAGTAGTTGGAGGGCTTCCCAGCGCTCAAGCACCAGCCTCGAGTCAGAGCTCGATCCCATTAAGGCCTTGAGTGCTGCTTGGCTGTCAGAGAAGATGTGGATCCGCCTACCTCGATAGGCCCTCCTCATGTTCTCCTCAGCACATTTCTCAATTGCGAGCAGCTCAGCCTGGTATACTGTGACCCAGCTACCAAGGGAGAGCGATCCAACCCATCGTAATGGATGTTATGCGATGGAAAATCGTTCTTCTTCCAGAACTTAAGGAGGTTCATGTGGCTCACCGCATCCGCATACCCCCGCCCACAACGCTGTTCACGATCAATGTGGCCAAATTTATCCACACAAGGAGGGAAGACACCAAAAAATGTAAACAAGACACATTGGTGGGAAAAACAAAATTAACATGCACTAAGCGGAACATAAATTAATGAAGTGGTAAAATAAAGTAACAACTCTTTGGCCGATGAACATAATTGAGATACATCACCTCAATTAATTAATGACACGTTAATTAGCGTTGGTATTGAGCGGTTATGTTTAAAATGTCCTGCTACTGTTTCAGTGATTACCAACGTTGTATTTTTAGGACACAATCGAAAATCATGAATATTCATGGAAACCCGCGCTGTCAGTTGAACCAAAATACTCCGAGCATTGCGTTTCTCGACCCTGTTTCCGCTACAGCTGCCGAGTGGTTTCCAGGGCGGCAAATTTGAGTCTCTCGACCGAGCAAGTTCCGACGATAAATAGGAGGTTGGAACTCTCGCTGTGAATACACAATACACAGCACAAGTTGTACAAGGAGTAATCTGAGATGGCTAACAAACATGAGTTGAATTAATTCTGAAGAAGTAACGTATGCTAGATTCTGCCTTCAGCTGTTCGTATTTTCATACATCGAAAGTATCTAAGGTGCCTCGTTTTCTGAAAACTGGCTCTTGTCGAAGGAAGAATCAGAAGGACTCATCATTTAGTTTCATCATCCCTTATTGGAGAAGATGAAAATCACAACCGCCGTAATAGAAGAATCTAATATCTCAAGATAATATACGTAAGCCGCAGCCAGCGGATTTGAATTCAAGCGGCAAAACTCGTTGGTCGCTCCTGCCCAAGAGCGAGGTTTCGGAATGAGAGCATATTGAGAGCACCAACTGCGCTCTGCGCAGCCCCACCACCTTTTGAAGGGTGGGGTGAGGGGGGTGAGGAGGACGAGTCTTTAAATAATTAAAAATATGTCGCGACGCTTCAACTTCCCAAAAGTGCTCCTTCAGTGTTCTTTATCAAGTGTGTGCACTGAAGGGACACATGGACATGGACAGTGGACACGTATGCACAGACGACATGAGTGACTACCAACATGCTGGCCCCAACAACACATGTGCACTGAGCCATCATGTGTGCACCTGAAACACATGCGTACTTTGGGACCTTGAGGGACATGTGTACAGTGTACCCATCAAGACCAGCCAGACTCTGCTGGAAACAAGTTTGATCTCTCTGAGCCAAAGATTGTCAAAAGACTGCTGGACACTTTGGACACGTAAGCACAGACGACATGAGTGACTATCAACATGCTGGAACCAACAACACATGTGCACTGAGCCAACATGTGTGCACCTGAAACACATGCATACTTTGAGGGACATTTGTACAGTGTACCCATCAAGACCAGCCAGACTCTGCTGGAAACAAGTTTGATCTCTCTGAGGCAAAGATCGTCAAAAGACTGCTGGACACTTTGAATCAACCGTTCCAGACCTGAGGACATGCTGAACGCAGACCTCCAGTAAGGTATAACTCCAAACTATCCTGACAATGTGGCTTATGTGCCGAAACCATATAGTGAGAACCCAACATTAGTATTCTGTACGAATGCATGTAGGTCATTTCATGACTGAGGTAAGAGTTGCACATTGATGTTCAATATTATCAAAGAATTCTTTGAGATCTCCAAAGAAGGTGATTAAGAAAAAATATGACTTTTTCTTGAAAATTATTCTTTCTAAAAGGAGCCTCAGTCCTGAACCCACCAGAATCGATTTACGAGAGTATTGGTAGTAACCATGATGCAATGGAAATTATGGCCCATGCGTCTGGGGTCCCCCAAAAAGCTGAAAATCCATTTTCACCAGTATCCTGCATCTCATGGCAACTATTGATCAGAATTGATTTTGTTTTTAAAATTCAGAGGAAAAAGATCCCCAAAACTTCAAATCTTCAAATCAGCTTGCGTACAAGTCCGCAACTCAGTGGGACATTTTCATGTTTTTTGAACACAAAAGATAAAAAGATAGTTTATCCCCGTCAAGAGAACCGTCATTCTAAAGAAATGAGCACAAAGGGGAAATTTCATAAAGATGAGCACAAAGAGGAATCTGATAAAGAGTAGCACAAAGGAGAATTTGATAAAGATGGACACAAAGAGGAATCTGATAAAGATTAGCACAAAGAAGAATTTGATAAAGATGGACACAAAGAGGAAACTGATAAAGATGAGCACAAAGGGGAATTTGATAAAGATGAGCACAAAGAAGAATCTGATAAAGATGAGCGCAAAGGGGAATTTGATAAAGATGAACACAAAGCGGAATCTGACAAAGATGAGCACGAAGGGGAATTTGATAAAGATTGACCAAAAGAGAGATGGAACAGGTTATAAATTTTTTTTATAGAAACTGGTTGCTGGGCGGGGTTTACACTGCGGCATAGTTGCTGGCGGGAGCGCAACTAGGCATAGTTGCTGGCGAGAGATTGACCAAACAGAGGGTTGCATTGTATCGACATTCATCTATTTCGATTGTCTACAATTTCGTGATGTGATTTCGTAACGCTAAAAAAGTAACGCTTTTCGAGTTTATGTGCCAGGGTCAAGACATGAAAATGTCAAAAAAGACTGCTAGATAGTCAAGTAACGTTTAATTTCCTTCCTTTTTCCTAATTTTCTTTGAGGCATTATCTGAAATTAGTATAGCAGGAGCCCCATATCTGTTGAGAATTGTGGACTTGAATTTATTTAAGATTACGGGGGAAGTTGCCACTCTTATTGGCACCAGCTCCACCCATTTGGTGAAAATATCTTCAAAAATGCAAAACTTTATTGGCAGCGGTGGGATTCGAACCCACGCCCCCGATTTCGTGATGTGATTTCGTGACGCTAAAAAGTAACGCTTTTCGAGTTTATGTGCCAGGGTCAAGACATGAAAATGTCAAAACCCATTTTTACCCACATTAATGTTGGGTTGGTCGTGTAGGAACTCAATTAGGACATCAGGTCTGGCTGACACAGGACCATGATGTGGATTTGACGTGGATCACGTCAGAAAAACTCAACTTTGCACAGAAAGTGATCCATGTCAAAATTCACATCATGGTCCTGTGTCAGCCAGACCTGATGTCCTGATTGAGTTCTTACACGACCAACCCAACAATAATGTGGGTAAAAATGGGTTTTTTGGGCATCTTTTTCCTCTGAATTGTTTATAAACAAAATCAATTCTGATCAATAGTTGCCATGAGATGCAGGATACTGGTGAAAATGGATTTCCATATTATGGACATAGTGATGGCGTCTTTGTTCAGCCATGTTGACCAACTTTACAGCCCAAAAGTGAATGAGTCACCTTTCCATTTGAATTCTGACGATAAAAAAGACTGCTATTGTAGGTTAGTTTGTCTGCTATTCGTTTTGGAAACGTTTCTATTCCGGTTTTTGTGGTCAAATTTGGCAATAACTAGGAATGCCCACTTTGCAATCGCCATAGGACACGGTTTTTCACTTCATTTGTGAATGCCCTGTTGTGCAAAGGAAAAGACATTTCTTTTCCGCACTGGACAAGTTGTCCCAAGGTGATTTATCCACCCTCGTAGCTCTTAAGAGTATACTTTGTTGTAAGAAAATGTAATTTATTTGAGCAATTGTACCTGGACGAGAACATTCTTTCTCAATCAAGGTTTTCTCCATTAGTGCTGTGAAACAACCCTGACTTTTACCGGTGGTGCTGTATATATCGTGCTTTTGCCCATTCTACTGCTTTCCTACTGATAATTGTTAGTTCATTTTGTATTATTTATTAATTCCATGTAAATCTTGTAACGCTGGAAGGCCTCTGCGAATACAACTTTTTCATTCATGGGTTCAACTCAGTTAGGACCAACCTTGACTCGAACAAATTCTGTCCAAAGTTTTCAATTTTTTCTGAGCATTCTACGGGTTATTCTAATGGCGAATCGCAGGTGGAATGACATTTTAGATTTTAAACTTCACATGTTTGATGAAGGAGACATTGCAAATTTTTCGCTCAGAGCCTTGATTGGCTCTAATCTACAGTAAATTATGTGTTCACACCATTTCACGGATCTGAATGAAAAAAACTTATACGATGTTTCTTTTTGTGCTATGCTAAGTGGGTTTTCGCTTGAACGATCGAACACAGTGAACCAGTTTTCGCTGATGGCAAAAAATTTTTTTGTCTCCCGCTTGTTCGCCGCCATGCAACACTGTTGTCGAGCGGTAGAGCGGTCAGTTACCGACGCAAATCTCTTTTTCAACGCTCGCCTGCATGTTTTTATAAAAGGTTTTCCCTTCCCGGCTTTTCATACAGAAATTTCATCAACAGAATAGACGGTTGAGGTTTTCCGGAGGCTCGTCGATAAGTACCTATACAGGAAAGTCTTTGAGAATATTTGCTTTGCGCTTCGCAAAGCTCCTTAGGAAAGGGATTTATGTTGCCCTCTTTTACCGTGATTTATTAATGCTAAATGGAGTTGTTCTCGCGACTCTTGCCGCAAAAAATATCTTGCGGGAAAAGTTCAAAGTACAACGGTGCTGCAGTGCGCGATTTGCTCATTTCTCATTGAAAAATAACCGGATGTCACAGGGACCGCCTTGTGCTTCAAAGAAGCGGACTACGCAGTTGCATTTGTCTCAGAAAATGTTTGATTTTACTGTTTTCAAATGAATGTCAAATTCTCGAAAAATACTGCGCACGAGGCTGTAAAAACTGCAATTGCCAATGTTTTGCTTATTAAAGTTAACCAAGAAATAATACCACTCAATGTTCATATCCTTCTCATTTTGAGAGTGAATATAGTATTTACATTATATACATAATTTATAATAGGGCACAATTTATAACATGAGGCATCTATATTTGACTCCGAGATGAACTGAACTCTGTCCTCAGTCCCTTTTATGCTCGCTCCCTTGGCCGAGAACCTTCTCGAGTCTTCCCTGGTTCTGGGAACTTGACGTGTTGTCTCGAGCAAGTGGGAAGGTTCCAGCCTATTCGATACAAAGCATGAATGTTCGAGAGTGACCCTTAGCCCTCAATGTGTTGTTGACCTTGTAATGCTGGTCACCCAGGAGACTGGTGCAGGTGTAATCTCGCAACAAATTGTTAACTGCATCTAATCCTTTTCAAGTTTCATATCCATTGGATCCCATCTCAATACCCAGCGGATATAGGTAGGTCAGAGTTGTCAGTGAAGTAGGTACTGATGCTTTACTCAGCCACCACCATCCCCAATAGCTGTCCATTTGCCACCATTATTGTTTCCACTGTAATCTAGGTACATCGTGTGGTTTAGTTCCATCAGAGGGTCAGACCAGAGGGCATATCTGGATGTTTCTCAGGGCCTTTCCGCGACAGAAATCAATGTTTAGGCAGTTGAGGAACCTCCATAATTGACTTAGCAGTCCTACTACTTGGTGGCCACACTTAGATTAGATTAGACCCAATGGTTGGGAGTAAGACAAAGTAAGAAAGCAACAGCCAATACAGGTGGGACACTTGTATACCATCAATCCAAAAGAATTGATACAAAACTCACACACCAACAGCTCACCAATTTTGCCAAGAAACAAAAAACCACCAATTTTGCCACGCTCTTCACCATGCTCCTAACTCAGGCTATGAACTATTCTCCATTGCTCTGCTCTCCATTCATTCCCCCTCTACCTGCATGTCCACCAACCTTAGTTTTCCTTTGCCCTTTTTACATGCTTTGGGTTGGGCCTGGAGCCAGTCTTAGTTAGTCTGCCCCTTTGGACTGTTGCCAGGCTTTTCCTTCCTCCTATTTTCCCTCTCTAGAATGCATAGACTGGCTCTATGTATTATGAACATCATTTCTATGCTTGTTCGCTTGATGTAATTCGTTGCACCAGTTCTTCCAAAAATGGAGAGTTTAGACCTATCCCCACAGCTGTCATTGTGGTAAACGCCATTGCCAGTGCCAAGTTTTCAGTTTCTGGGTAATGGAAACACCTGGTGCTCTACAATGCCCGTCCAGTTAAGGTATTGAAAGAAAAAGCCAATGATGAACTAGTTGAGGTACCTAGTAGTCTTTTGGTTGGTTATTCCAACGTGAACGTGAACGTGCAGAGATGTCCTTCACGATGGACAATTAATTCTATGCTCTGTGTGTTCAGCCTCATTTAAATGCACAAACATAAAAATACTGTTTGTTTTCCCATGGTTTTCTCTAATCAACAAGTAAGTGTGAAATTGAATTTGTAATTATGTTCCTTTTTTATTTGATTAAAATATTGCCAATGGAGGAACGTTCCAGCTTTCAACACGATATTTTCCCTCATCATTCAATCAACCATCCCAAACATTCACAAAACATTTTCAATTCACAACGATTTCAAATTATCTTCAAACGTTGTCGAAAATTATAATTTGGGAATCAACGGAACACCAATTATGATGACCTGATTGCCTTTAAATGGATAAATGGAACAGATAATAATCGCGATGATCGGCCTATTGGATGGAAAATGGAAAGGCCAATCATTTTCCAGGTAATCGAGGTTTATTCAGTCATTTCATTTTGATGCTCTCGCAGATTAAAGAGCACCACTCGGCTCCAATCCAATCAGATATACATTCCCGAACCTGTAGAGGGCGAGTGAACTCTTGCTGATTGAGCGTTGAACATCTTGGGAAACCATTCGGAAGTTCTGTTGAGTAATAAATCTTTCTGAGCGTCTCAAAGGGCGCTATAGCAGGATAACGACTTTCGGTCATCCTGCTAGTTCGTGAGATTGCTAACGGCTCTTTGAGAAGAACATTCACGTTATACTTATCATGAAATGTAACATTTAACAATGAAGAAGATGACTTTGGATAACTTAATAAATCGCCTTTTCCATGTTTCAGGCACAAGGGATTCCTCAAGGACTGTCCGAACGGTCTGCTCACTGAAGAAGTAAGTCACAATAGTGTAATTCCATAAGTTTAATTTTCCTTCACTTCAGAAATCTGGAAACAAATCTAGTACATTGTACACTTATGGTAGCTCTACTCTTACAATACTCCCAGGAAAATGTTTTCCGAGTCTCATCTTGACTCAATATTACTTTACAATGGTTGAATATCATATCTAAACTGCACCGAAAGACGAATTTCTTACAAAAAGAGGATCTTAAAATTTAATAAAGCCAATACAAGTTCGATAAAGTCTAATTATGATCTCTCAAAAGAAAAGGTTCTTTGTACGAGAAGACTTCATTTTCCATCTTTGAGCGAGGAAGAAAATCTAAATTTTTTTCCTCCCCCAAAGGGAAACATAATAATCTCGATGGTGAGTTTGGATTTGAAAGGATAGCTAAACTTGGATGAATGGATTTGCTTACAGACAGAAACTCTCATGAGGTATCTCCCATGTTACCATTACGGAGTAAAATAACGACAAACTTGAAAAAGTTTCGAAGTTATTAGACGACAAGTTGACTGCGGAAAAGATTTTCCTTGGCAAACAGCCGAAAAAAACTTTCCTTTCCCTTTCTGAATGACCTGTTCAAGCTCAACTCAGATTAACTAAGTTCGACGAACAAATTGATGACACCGCACTTTGTACCTAATCTCGGTATTGTACAAGTATACAATGTGGCCTTATTTCTTGTTACAGGGTTTTATAAAAATTTACCGACAGTTCTTCCCGCAAGGTGATCCGACAAAGTTCGCCTCATTAGTCTTCCGTGTATTTGACGAAAACAACGTAAGTGTATCTCTATGATGATAGCAATCGTTCAAAATGTGTTGATTATTGTGGATTACCTTCGTTTTGATTAAAAACGCATTTCTTTCAGGACGGTTCGATAGAATTTGAAGAGTTCATCCGAGCTTTGTCAGTAACGTCTCGAGGGAACTTGGACGAAAAACTTCATTGTAAGTACCGAGAACAATATCTCAGTTGAATAGGGATCGTCAGTTACTTATACATGTTTTTACGGGCCGATGATCTCATCAAATATCAGTTTACTTTATTTACATAATACGATCATTGAGACTCCTGATAAGAACTTAATTGTGAAGGAACATACGTGCTTTAACCAATAGTCCAATATTGCTCCATTCTGCACGATGACGTCATAATCGAGTCACTTTCTATTTCCCCCAAATATCTCATTGATGATACATTTATGTAAGAGTCCCATTCTACGCTCTTTTCTCGATCTGATAGAATGGATACTTTGTAAAGAATATTTACACACCCTGGTGTCTACCAAGATAGAGCATTTTGGTCACATGATCACTTATTATTAGATTATTTAAGGCTTACAATCTATGCCTGGTTCCTGCAAGGGGGAAGTCCTGATCGCTGGCCGTGTGGCTGGAGTTAGCTCCTGAAGGGACTTTGTTTATTGACGATTGAAGTAGACGAACGTGTGAGCACTAAGGTAGAGAGGGGCTCAGCTGACTCGAACGTGACGTCATGTAATGGGCGGTGCAGGGATGAACAAACTTTTCACGACTGGCTAGATCGCACAGGGGATGTCGAAAACTAACTGTTCCCGAGGCCATGTGGCCCATTTCAGTCTATCCTCGTCATGGTTCTGCTCTAGATCATCTGGGAAACCTGCTCTATGGCTTCCCCATATATCAGGCATCCCACCCTCTTCCGGCGTTCGCCTGCCCAGGATGGACCTCGTGGAGGTTAACACAACCAACACACTAACGAATAACCATAGCCGTTCCCACTTCATGCTCCTAACGAGGCATGATTTCTTCTGAAAATCATACACGGTTGATCCCGAGAGTGAGCGGTTGTGAACTTTCGATGATTCCGATGACGTCATAGGCGAACTCACGATTCTTGCTTACAGGAGGCAATCTCACGAATTCGTGGACCACGCTAGTAGCGTGCCACGCCCTGTGGAAACCTACCTTTATTTCCGTTTCCTACCACTGGAGCGCTGTACAGTTTCCTCCAAGATGATCTGCAGTGATACAATGTTTTTGCTTATTGAATTCTAAGTTGACCTGAACATTACCAAAATAATAATAAATAATAAAAGTGAAGTATTCTTCACAAGTATAGTATTTACCTGAACGTTACCAAAATAGTATGAGTATAACCTCTTCTGCCCCAAACAGATTTCCAACTTCAGTACTTCCCGTAATGGCATTCCTATTTGTCCATTTCCCTCCACCAACATGATGTAACAATAATTACAAGGCTATAACAAAAATTTGAGAAAAACAAAGTTTTTTTATTATTAGAAATGAGTACAAAAGCTGTCTGAGAGGTCAATTTTTAGGAAAAAATCTACAATTTGCACATCTTTTGGGTAGGTAAATAGACTGAACTGCAACTTGTTTGATGCAAGCATTGACCCTAAATTGCAATCTCCAACATACTGACGCTGGAATTCAAAAATGGGCGGTAATGATCAACTGGGAGGACATAGTACAGCGCTCAAATGGTGAGAAACTGAACTAATGCTCCCTGTGCGGTCTAAAAGGACAATGAAGCGACCGTAGCGCACTCATGGGTGCCATTCTCAGTGGAAAATATTGTATGCGAGAAAAGTCCAGACAAGTCTGGCAAAATGTAGTACCAAAGTGGTGAAGAGAGACCAAGAGTGGTGAATTATCCACTTGAAATTGTTCCCCAAGAGAGGCCATTTGGCTCTCATCTTACCTTCCTTTCCTCCATTGAAAATGAAACCCCCTTCAGGCAATAAGTAATTTATCCAAAAACTCACCCTGCAGAGGAAAAAAGATTAATACCTCAATTAATCGTAACAATGTTTCATGGGGTGTTTAGCGAAGGAAGGTAAGTTGTCGAGAATTTATTTCTTAGCACAGACGGTGTCAGTTTTTTCCCCAGCAGAGGGGCTTCATGGTTAACTTGTTAGCTTTACGGTTAGGTGATTAACACAGTTAAGTAATTTCATGGGAACCCTTCATCTCATTTTATTCGGTCATTATTTCCCATGACTACGGGCGTTGAGTGCAACATTATTTTGTCAATTTTGCTGACATATCCTGTAACAGCGTTTTTGACTTTTCAGTTGGTTCCTCATGTATGCGTGCACAGCTGTAAGCCTCTCTCGAATTAAAATCTGTTATAATTTAATTCGGGTTTTGAAAACGGCGTCAATGTTGAAGGGAAAACTGGAGAGGGCACCCGAAGGTACACAGCGAGGCTTAATTAACTTGAGTCCTTTATCATCTCATGGGGAACACAATATTACAGCTTTGGTCGACTTCAGCCTGGTAGCAGAGTTCACTCCAGGATGGACTGAGTGAGATGCACTTGCACGACAGGGTTACAAAAATATATATGACTCTGACAGGTTGGGCGCCTCGGCACCAAGGGGCGCCTTGGCAATGAGTGCGAGCTGGAGCTCTCTCCAAATGCGATGTCCAGGCAGGAGCTGCGCGCGCATCCTGGCGCATTCTCCCTCCCTTCTGGTTTTCTGGAGGCAGTAAGCCTGGGGGCTTATACAGCCCCCATAAGTTCTTTTTCCCCCATAATCTTGCTTTAAGAAATAACCCACCTTTGTGTAAGAATTTGCGGCGTTTTCATACTTACGAGTGCATTATGCGGGGAAAGATTCAGGAGTGATGTGAATTCTCGTAGCAGAATAGAATATTTGGTATACAGGGTGTCCCACAAGTTGCCCCCCTCCCTTCCCCTTCACCAGAAATTGTCCAAATGAGAGTAAACAATAAAAAGTTATTTGAATCTTCATATTTTTTTGCAAGGATCTCAAATATCACATTTGCGCACCCCGTGCATCTGCGCGGCCGTGCGCAATCACTAACTTTCTTATTTCAAATGGGAACCCCAATTTTTTATTGCAGAGTCTGCCCAAAATTTGATGAAAATTTGACCCCTCAAATAATTTTTTTGATTGAGCGCAACCAGATTAGCGAGCAAGCAAAGTTGCGCAACCCCACAATTGTGTAATAATGAAAAATGGTGAACTATGATGCGTGGCGCATGAATTTTCATTGTTTTGTTTTTTTCAACGTTGACTCAATTTTCGCAGAATAATGGCCCAAATTTGTTTATTGTGTCCATTTTTGGTTGGTTATTTCATTTAAGGCGCCTGTTTTCAGATTTTCCAGAGTCCAGTTGAGAAATAAGAAGAAACAAAATTTAAAAAGAAAAGAAAAAAATCTGTTACAACTTTTATCTAGTCACTACTCTAACCTAATGCAGATCACAAAACATTCAAACAGTCTTACTTTCATTTTTATAGTTGCCGCATCAGTTTGAAAATTGTTTAGGATTGGAAATTGGTCGACTATTTCCACCAACAATCTCTCCTCTTCCACTGAGAAGTTTGGGGCTCTTACTCATCTCAAAACTTGATTAGACTGATGCACTGATCACTTTCACTACAGCAAAATAACGAAAATGGTGGCTCAGAGCATGGCTCCTTATCAACGTTACCTGTAACCATTCACGTCAGGAGTTGAGCTACCAACACAACAACACAAATGTACACTACCACTTCAGGGTAGCAGATTGATTGCAACACTGCGACCATTGAACCCCCTCGGGGTTAACCCCGTGATTTTCTAGTTATGCTCCACTGATAAGAGCCGGGTCAGGAGTTAACCCAAGGTTCAGCTGAACCGTCAATAACCCGTGTTCTAGTTACTCGCCTAATTAATCAACTAATTTTAGCATCTCGACAATCAGCGTTAAAAAAAAAAAATTCATGTGCCATACTTCAGTTTACCACACAGTTAGTTCACCGTTTATTTGACATTTTGGGGGTTGCGCAACTTTGCCTGCTCGCTGAACCATTTGCGCGCAATCGAAAAAGTTGTTTGAGTGCGTGTATTTTTATGAAGTTTTGGGTAGAACCCGAATCTGCAATAGAAAATTGGGGTTTCCATTTAAAATACCTAAGAATGTTAGTGTAACTTACGTATGGTTACGCAGTTGCGCGGGGCTTGCAAATGTGATATTTGAGATCCTTTGCAAAAATATGTAGATCAAAAGAATTGTCTTCTTTCTTCTCCTCTTTCTTTCTTTTCTTGTTTTGTTTACTCCCACTTTCACGATTTTATCCGTGGAGGGGGGGGGGGGACTTGTCAGCCATCTTGTGTATTGCTGCCGAGTTCAAAATATTGATGCAGGTTAGAAGTTCTGTAAGTATCCGCTGTACAGTAGGCGTATTGCTCAACTGGGTGGGTAGGTAGTAGACTTAAAGAAGAATAATGCAAGTGGAATCTGTACTGTACTTCACAATAGAACGAAATCAACTTTGCAAGTTAATAACCTACATACAACTTCGATTCCCCATTTCCGAGAAGAATTTCCGTTTTTTTTTCTTCCCACTAAAGTTTGAAGTACCGTAATTTTAAACTCGTTACATTGTTACTTTTCATCGGTAGATGTAGACAATGATAACCGTCGTCTACTTATTCATTGAAGTCACGTTCTCGCCTTTTCTTTTCTCCCGTGGCGGGGTGAGTGGGGCTTTTCAGAGAAGTTTTCTTTTCGTAACATGACCCAGTTACATTTTTAAAATGAGCGAATCCCGGGGAAAGAAATCGACTCAAACTACATTTGAAAGGGTTGGATCCAAAGGGATTCACCAATTCCCAACGAACTATATCCGTCGAAGCTTTTCTGCAGACCTTGTAAAACGAACTGTGGAAATACGTGTTTCAAGTTCCTCGAGATTTTGCACTAAAGGGGTTTCCCACTTTGACGTTTTCCTTATTCTCTATTTACGTCTGATACGTACATAAACGACTGCAAATAATACATTTTGTCTCTGAGTTCATTTTGAACTGTTGCAGGGGCCTTTCGACTGTACGATGTTGATAACGACGGTTTCATCACGAGAGATGAAATGTACAACATCGTTGACGCCATTTATCAGATGGTGGTAAGTACTTGCACTTGATTCACGTTGTATGGGATATTAGTGGCTGAAAATGATTTGAACGTAACTAGAACCAAAAATGTCGTTTGAATCTCCACATTTTTGGAATTTTAGAAGGACATTCTCGCTAGTTTGATGCAAACTTGGAATATGGTGTAAAAACTGATGAAAAAAGGTGCAAAAAAATGTTTTCCTAATCCACACAATTCAGAAACCCATATGTTACCCACCCCTAGCCAAGTTGTACTCCAGTTCTGTAAATGCCACTAGCGCCTGCTGTGTCAAGCGATGGAATCATCATGTGCACCTCTCCTAGTGTCCTTGAGGGCGCCTGGACCGTCCGCCATCTTGCTTTCCGTCCCTATGAAATCAATGTTAATTCTGGTGCATCATAACTCAACAAATCATCTTGATTTTTGCTTGATTATTCCTTGAGTAATCAACCTATGTGTTCATTCAAATGCAAATCAATCTCTCCGATTTGGCCCAAAAATTTTTTCTGGGCGTATCAAGGTGTCTAGATCAACATTTGTTTTTTGAAAATGGATTTTCGAGATTTCACGCGATCTAGGCGTGTGGGGTATAATTAACCACTAAATTTTGGACGCTGAGTCCAATGAGACGGGTCCTGGAACGATTGGCACCCACCAGAAGAGATTATGGGTCGGAATGGTTATCTACCTACCCATTTTGAATGTGTTTTCGAGATTTCTGCTAGGTACCCAGGCGTGTGGGGTATTATTTTCCACTGAATTTTGGACCCTGAATAGATTGGAATGGGTCTGGTACCCGCCACACTCCCTGTTTCCCCTACTTTCGACATTTTCGACGACTTAGGGGTGTGGGTTATCGTTTTCCACTAATTTTTTGGACGCTGATTCGATTGGAATGAGTCTCCATCCTCCTGATCCGAAGAATTACAAACTCCTGAGTAAGAATTTACAGCGCTTTTGTTTTCAATTTGTGTGAGCCAAAGACGTATCTTCGGAACATGCTAGCCAGAATTTAAGTTTTTTTGTCTTGTTAATTTCCTTGTCTAGTCCCGAGTCCTCCTCTGCCGTACCAGGCGCCATTTCAATAGTCAGCTCTTAATAACGACCACAATTTTGAATTGGGCCAACGGGAAAAGAGGACATTCACCGTGACACTGAAACCCAAATAAAAACCTTCTTTTTTGGTGGAAAAAAAGACGCAGGCCACTTGAACGTCGCTAAATTGTGTGGCGTTGAGAGGTGGAGTCTTTCGAAATGGCACCCGGGTTGAATGACATCGCGAAAGAACGACGCTTCGGGCGAAATTGGTGCTGTCAAGGCCACGAGAAAAGCCCGGATGATATCCGAATGATGAGTCCTCTTTTACGAGAGGTGTAGGGCTTTCTCGGGGGAAAGTGGGAAATTTGAATACGGTGAATATCCTTTTTCGTCCTTGTAGAAGACGTAAAAGACCAACGAGGAAAAAGAAGACAATAGCGAGAGGAATCCGACAGGATCAAAAGAACGGCCGAGTCAGCCGACCCGAAGTGATTTCAATGAATAAACCATAAAACTGGACCTTTCCCGAGATTTTGTGATTTTTCTCGGATTTGGCTGTCCTCAACGACGGCTAAGGGATTTTCGTGAGCCTCTGATGAATGAAACATCATCGAGATTTCCTACGTTAGACAGAAAAGGGATTTATTAGGTTGTACTTGATGAAAATACTTCGTCGTTGGCGTCAAATGGGCCCTTTCAGAATCGAATTTACTGCGAAGGAGTTACCGAGATTACGGAAGGCGTTTGCAAGAATAATCAGGTGCTCTTGAGACGTACTAACCATCAACCTAATAAAAAATAAAACGTAAATTCAAAAGCTGGCGTAAAACGGTTGTCACTTGATCGAATCCTGTAACGCTGTGCTGACATACAGCATACAAGTTGAGCACAACTAAGATATGAATGGAGTCTGTTTGCAAAATGTCTAATTTTTCATGTATCAACGGTCTTTTTTGACATTTTGTATCTTGAATTTACACTCATTTAAAAGTTAAGTAAAGAAAAATGTTTGTTTAAAAGGTTATTTGTTCGTCGAATACAAATACAAGGTTTTTTAAAAATAAGAATGATGAACCAAAGTTATCGATTAGATCGGTGTTTTTAAACCTCGACTCTTAGCCATGTGGATTTCCGCATTCAACCTAAACACAGAAGCAGTCGGGTTCACATCTTTCCCGCCAGGGGCCTCCTAGCGCTAGTATCGCACTCACTCGGTAGCTGTTACCAGTCTCAAACTTGCGCAATTCAATTTTTCTCCTTTCTGAGTGGTAGTTGATAATGTGAAACATAACCTAATGAGCAATATTATTTGTATTATTACTGACGGAGTGAAAATAATTAATATAAGCCTCAAAGTAAATTTAAATGAATAGTAAATAATGATGATGGATGTTTCCAATACGTTTTTACTAATGAACAAAAGTTTTCAGGGCAATTTCAGACAAAAACTTCTTAATATCGCACCTGCACTGTTTAATTTGAAGTTGTAAAGCAAAAAGGTAGTAAAAATGTCTTTAAAAATGATTAGGAAAACATTCTCAAGTTGCGATCTTTCAAAACGCGCGGGTTTAAGACTGATAACAGCTACTGAGTAAGTGCGACACTAGCGTCGAGATGCCCCTGGCGGGAAAGAGACGAACCCGGCTGCTCCTGTATCTACGGTCGAGTGATTTCCGCCAGCAAGTTCCGATCCCAAGGAAACAATAACGTTGGCATTCGAATACATCATACGTAACTCGCAAATAGAGACTATTGTGTTTTGGCAACATCCACTGTTTGATAACCGAAGTGGTTGACTAATAATTTACCGACACATATCCGCGAGGGAGGTTGTTATCTCGATTCTGGTTTCCCGGTAGATTGAATACGTATACCTCGGAAACCTATTATACGACCCAAATGAGAATGTATCCACGTTGTATTCAATTGAGAACTGCCAGATTCATCGGGTGGAACATACCTACAATAATAAATATCTTATGTTTTTGGTAGGGCGTGGTAGTACGAGTAATTTCAGTTGAAAATTAAACGCAGCGCGGTTTTGTTTTGAATGAAATTGAATTCAGAGGTTGAAAAAACTGTAATATGGGAGTTCTCGCTCTCTTTCATCAGAGAAAAAGGATGGAGAAATAACAATTTAATTCAGTCGAATCGGTTAGTTGCTCGGAATTTTAAAGCGAATGGTGCATTAAACAGCAATTTCACCTCCTCGTGGAATTCGATTCCCATTGAGTGTTCAGGGCGGTTGCGTAGTTTTCTTTTTTTTCGAATGAGGGAATATAATTGACATCTTACGGCAGAACGACTCTCCTGAGGTAAAAAGTTCGAGTTAGAGGCGAGAGAAACGCCGAAAAATGCGTGGGTCGGCCAGCGGATGCCGTTCTCTGCCCCCACAGCCGTCGAAAGAGTGAATTATGCATGTCGGTTTCCTTCCAATGGGATTTGGAATAAGCTTGTTCCTTAGGGGTGACTTTGTTCTTTACCTAGAAACTTTTGGTTCGGAGTGGTTTGTTAACTTCGGCCCGGGACGTTTGTTTTCTCAGCCCAAATGAGGCACGAGGATAAGATGCGAATCCTTAAGTAGTTTTGGTTAATGAACGCATCGATCTTCTGTCAATGCACGCCTCGAAGTACCTACACGATCTATGAAGTTTTTGGAGTAAGTATCTAACTACTACCTATTTATAAGAACAGTGGTGCAGTGGTGCTTCTGCTTGGTTTGGCGTTCAAAATTAAGTGGGAAATGACACTCCAGACGCCTAGGATCTTCAAAACTCAATAATTCTTTTCGAAATGCAGGTTTTCACCCTCACCTTGCTACCTTTATGGGGACATTTCAAATTAATTTGGAGTCTACACACTTTGAAACTATAAAACAACTGTTTGGGAAGGAAAGAAAATACTTACCAATAAAAAACCCTGCAAATTATTACACATGGGTTGGTTATTCCTCGAATGGGGGAAACAGTGGGTGTGGCGGGTTCCGGACGCATTCCAATCGATTCAGGGTCCAAAATTTAGTGGAAAATGTACCCCAACGCCTAGGCACCAGAAATCTTGACAAATACAAAATGGGTTGATACATTACGCATTTTTATTGAACTTCTCCGGTGGGTTGCCAATCGTTCTGGGAACCACTTCATTGAATTCAGCGTCCAAGATTTAGAGGGAAAATTATACCCCCAAGCATAGGTACCGAAATCCCGAAAAAACATATCAAATGGGAATAAATACCATTTGACCAATAAACTTCATCCAGTGGGTGCCAATTGTTCGGGACCATTTTATTGGACTTCAGCGTCCAAAATTTCGTGGAAAATGGCGCCCTACTCGCCTAGATCGCCCAAAATCCCCAAAAAATCCATTTTTCAAAAAACACATTTTGACCCCTACCCCCGCCCAAATTTGGTCCGATCGGGCTGAAAAGTTTTGAGGACGGTTCTAGGCCAGGAACAGACCCCTGACCCAAATTTCAGATTTTTAGAAAATTTTCTACTACCGAAAACGGCTCGGACAATGGACGGCGTACGGCGAACGGCGGACGGACATTGATCTTTCTAGACATTGATCTAGACACCATGAAATGTCCAGAAAACAATTTGAGCCGAATCGAAGAGGTTGACCATGATTATTCAAGGAATAACCAACCGAAATAAAGAAATCAAAAGGATAGAAGAGTTTATTCCAATGGGGATGACGAAGGAAAATGCTGTAGTCTACTCCGGTGCGAGTAGGAAACTCCAGTTTAACCATAATTGAACAGAACTCAATCGTTCACCGAACAATCTATTGTACTGGGGCACCAATATACAAGGACCCAAACTCTCTAAGACGATTGACAAAGGCTCTTGGAGCTCAGAACTTCCCATTTCCCGCTTCACGTGAGCATGGCGTGCGAGGAAGAGAGCCACTTGTGAGTCGTGCGTAGAAAGGGAGAGGAAACTCTTGATAGAATGGTAAACAGGCGATAAAACGAGCAAACAATACACGGTCGAAGGGTCCGACAACGTGAAATGGTCGGGATAATCAAACACTGCAGGAGTTCCAGGGTTGGTTTCAAGTTGCCCGGTTTATGAGGGTCCTTAGGGGGTACGTTAAATTAAGTTTCTACATCACCCATCAGTTTCTACCCCACGAGGGCAACGGGTTATGGTTGAAGATGCCAGAGGGTGGCTGAATTACAATCCACTGCACTTAGGAAAATGAGAAATGTAGAGGATTGAAGGGTATCGCCTTTAAAAGACACCATTTTGATGGGCCATCATAAGTACTCGTATAAAAGTTTCATCATGGGGAACAAACTTTAGCCTCGACCTAATATCGCAAAAAGTAACATGAAGAATGAAAGTGTATACTAATTTTCCTCCTTCCTTGTGGGCAGGTAATGTGTGGATGTGATATACTAGCATGTTCAGCGCTGATGACGTCTCGAGTCGTCCGCTAGAGCGCAGCCCAGTGACGGTGGACTGCTTGGGCCATCCTTGGCAAGCGTGCATAGCGCAGGTGTCTCTTGAACTTCGCTTGACGAATGGAAAACTGTTAATGAATGACTGATAGAAGGAACGAGCTCGTAGTTCAGGTACTGAAGTTTGGGTTCCAGGTCGGCCCAAGTCAGCTGTCTCTGGGCTGCGCTCTAGCGGACGCTCTCAGCACTGAACGTGCTAGGTTGTCTTTGCAGGAATGGAAGAATATTAGGAATCTGGATGTGTCCCACGAGGATTAAAATTAGTTATAAGGGTCACATGCCTGAGATTAACATTGTAATTTAAGTACGCTAATCACAAGAGATTTCCAAGTGTTTTGTCCAGGCAGGGGTGGAATATTTTAGTACTCACCCTGCCTTAATAGTGCCACAAGTACAAACCATGAGGATCGAAAAATCTTCCCCCAAACCCAAGCTTATTTTTCACCTTTGTTGGTCTCAAAGGACCTACTTTATGCAAATAAATAATGATTTTTCAATAAAACAATTTTTTCTAGTAAGAAACCTCAATAATAAAATTGATGCACGTGAGCAGAGGGGAAGGATTTGGGGAGGCAAAAGATTATAACGGACCAACCGAGTATAATTTCTATACACAGCTGGGAGAGATGTATCAAACCGTGTAACTAACCGCTGTTATTCGTTCAGGGTATTTTCCCTTTTTATATTTACGATGAATATTCAGAATAGGAAATAAAGAAGGAATAAAAATGCAGAAGGCTTGTACAAGACCATCGTTTTCCTCATTTGCAATATCATCCGAATCAGGAGGGGTGTTCTTCAACGCTGTTCCTTGGTCCAAAATGTCCTTTTCTCCACATTCTGGGATACTGATTGGGATACTGCCCAAACGATCACCACTCATTTTGGAGTCACAAGCTTGGAGCAACTCTCCTGAGGATTCATTTTTGAGGGAAGTTAAAATTTAGTCGTCTGTAAATACCTTTTTTTCCTTATTCCAGGCATATTCGTGGGGAAAAAAAATATTTAGAGTCGATATGGAAAAAGGAGGGGTTGATAATAAATGATAGGATCTGAGAGATAACAGTGATAAAACACGTTTCATTTGATGTTTCTCATTCATCAATGCCGGTGGATTTCTTGTCCCACTCCTCATTGTGGTCAGCCAAGGTGAAGTCAACAACAATGACTCATAGAAATGAGCGCGAAAATTAAAAACAGGCCAAAGAATGGAATCAAGTTTAAAAATTATACACGTGGCATTGCATGCATTTTCTTGCTAAAGACTATCTCCTGACTGGAGCCTAGAATCATTGGGTGGTGAACAGGCCAGAACAGAGGAGACAGGTTGGGTGTTTTCCATAGCTTCTTGGGTGTTCTATGCGTTGTGGTACCATTTGTATTTTATGGTCGGGTAGTAACTTCTGCGAACACATCAGATTTCATCTTCTGGTAATGTACCTGCAGGAAGGAGGATGGCTAAATTCGTACCTCAATAAGACACATTCCTCCAAAATATATTTTTGTCATTTAAATGGCGAGATAATTAATTGCGAAGCACCTACCAACCCTCTTGGTTAGTTGATCCGTGCATTCACCACCAACAGAAATGCTGGTGAAGAATAGATGGACGGCTTTCATTACCCACGAACCGAACTTCATTAGTGTGGCGGAAGGTTGTCATAATATCACCCTTACTTCGGGCTAGCGCCGCGGGGGAATTCCTTCATCATGTGGGACCCCTTCATTAGGTGAGGATAATTCATTTAGTAGGAAAAGCCCACCCTTTGCTCTTCATCACTCAGAGCGAATGGAGGCCTTTCAGGAGGCAACACGCAAATAGTACGTCTCTTGAGAGAACTGAGCTCCAAATTGCTATGGAAATGAGTAGGGGTGGATTTCCACATCAGGTCTTCTTTTCGTTTTGAGAAGGAAAATCGAAGAATTTCAAAAGCGATAGCATACCAACTCGATTGACGCACAGTTTTTCTCCTGTAAATCGCACATTTTGAGGGTTAAAGAGTATAAATCAGTTTAATATTGCTTAAAACACTCTACCTTCACAATTTAGGAGCAAAATTATATGGTTTTTAAATTTTTTCAAATTTATTTTGGAAGTCCCCAAATAAAACGTATTTACGTGGGGAGTCCCCAGTTCTTGGGAATGAGGAGGGGTGGATTATTTTGCCATGTTCTCGCCCAAATATGGTCCTCAAGAACGCCCATGCAATCAATGCCTTAGTGTTCCCAAAATATTAAGAAAGCAAATCAGAAATGTCTGGGGACAACTGCACCATAGTTTACCAAGTCCCGCTAGGCTTCAGGGCAGTCGTATTCCTTCTGTGATGGCAGTGCCAGTCATGGCAGCCCAATCAAGTCAGTACCCACTTTTAGAGCATTCTGTTCTACTGTGTTTCAACACGTTTTTTCTGCCTGTGAACTAAGCCTGAACTAAAAATCTATTCAAAGTAAAATTTCGAAGAATACAGTGCTGCGCTCTATATGATTTGGCTACATGTAATGATAGTACGGCACCTCTAAACTCCGTAAAATTGTATCTATATCAATAGTATTCCATAATGAAGATCCTTTTCATTGATTTTGGTTGGTTATTCCTTGAATAATCAACCTATGTTTTCATGATAATGGTCAACCCCTCCGATTCGGCTCAAAAATTTTTTCTGGACGTTTCATGATGTCCTGATCAAAAAAGGTCAATGTCCGTCCGCCCGTCCGCCGTCCGCCGTCCGCCGTCCGCCGTCCGCCGTACGCCGTCCGCCGTACGCGCGTCCGCCGTCCATTGTCCACGCCTTTTTGGTAGTAGAAAATGTTCTAAAAATCTGAAATTTGGGTCAGGGGTCTGTTCCCAGCCGAGATGGGTCCTCGAAACTTTTCAGCCCGATCGGACCAAATTTGGAGGGGGTAGGGGTCAAAATGTGTTTTTTGAAAAATGGATTTTCGAGATTTTGGGTGATTTAGGCGAGTGGGGTTCATTTCCACTAATTTTGGACGCTGAATCCAATAAAATGGGTCCCAGAACAATTGGCACCCACTGGAAGAAGTAATGGGTCAAATTGGGTATTTATTACCCATGTGGGTGACTTCAGCCGAATAGACAAACAAAACACATCGTCATATCCTGTTGTTTATAACCAGCTGTTAAACTTAGCAACCAATTTTGAGCAGTTGCCTACAATTCTTTTTACTGTCCGAGCTTTTTATTCGTACCATTCGATTCAATTTAATACAATTATTATAGCCTTCTAAATTACCTACGTTTTCTCAATATTATATTAGTAAATTAGTGTCGTAGTGCCCCATAGATACACCCATCTTGAATATGTGTTTTCGGGATTTCTGCTACCTAGGCGAGTAGGGTGTCATTTTCCACTAAATTTTGAACGCTGAATCCAATAAAATGGGTCCCAGAACAATTGGCACCCACAGGAAGAAGTAATGGGTCAAATTGGGTATTTATTACCCAATTTGATTATGTGTTTTCGGGATTTCTGCTAGCTAGGCGTGTGGGGTATCAATCCATAAAATTGGACTGAATCGATTGGAATGTCTTGTTTCCCCATTCGAATAACCACCGTGTGGAATTGATTTTTACTATAAAGGTCCTAAAACCTACCCAAAAGACGTTTCTTACAGGAAGTGTTTTTGTCGTTCCACATGGTACCTCCCTTATTAAACTTATCAACCTACCAATACGATAAAAATTATGTTTTTGCGCAGGAAACTGTTTCAGCAAGAAGGACGAGTTTGTTAGCCAGCCCAAATGGCCCGGCATTCGGGGTCTAAAGTTAGGTACCTACCTAGTAAAAAAAATGTCTAAATATAGCGTATTTTTATATCATTGTGGATGTTGTTTTTCAAATTTTTGTTGTGAGCCAATTGCGACCACAACAAATATCTATTGTACCCTTTAGGAGTAGGTAAGCAAAAAATAGAGATTTCAGCAATCACCAGGATAGAATGGTAGTGATTTTTAAAATAGAATAAATGTATGGCACTTTCCTGGGATGAGTACAGGTATCTCTGAAACAGTGCCACTTGACTCCTGCTGTTTCTAAACAAAAATTCAGATGTCATGAAGCCCTCCATACAAGCTTTAATGTTATAAAAGCTAACAGTGATAACAAGGCTGTATCACGACTGCGCTGAGGTCTAGCAGGACTTGGCAAACTAATGGTGCAGTTGTCCCCAGACATTCGTGGCAAATCAGGCCTGCGGAATGAGCCAGCCTTCAACCTGTCACTATCAGAGTGATTTTATTTCCAAAGAGTTGAAGTTTTTGATATCCATGTTGCAAGGATTGCTATAGGTTAGGTATATATAGGTTAGGTTCTCGTCAAAGATATTCATTTCATGTGCGTTGCTTGACGTGTTTGAGAACCATCCCTTATAATGCGATTTGGTTTAATGATTTACGTCGTTGAGTCGAACTGCGTTGAGAGATAACGAGCAAAATAAGAGATTAGCGGTTAGTTGGATGGTTGAGTGGCGAGAAGGCTGACAAATTGTCTCAGACACACGGGACTCTAAAACTACGATGAGCAGAAGAGGGCGGTGCTTGTAACGTCGCTCACTGATAACGATAAGAACTTTCAACTGCTTTCACGAACGTCACGGGCTTAGAAGAAAGGAAGAAAGTCTCGCTATTATGGCAGGAATTGGGATTTTATCGGCGTCGGGTCCAGAAGAGATCGTAATGGGGTTCTAACCCGTCTTTTATCGGTAGATCCGAGTCATCTTATGTTGTTTGCGACTCTTCCCAGTATCAGCTTAGGAACCAACACGCCAAATTACTCTTCAACGATCCATTACGAGAGTTAAAGTAACGTTCGGGGCGTAAGGGTTCTCGAAAGGCCTCTACAGACTCCGAGAGGTACTTAAAGGCGTGTCAGATCTTCTAATGGCTCCAAAGTACGGCTTACTATCTCTCCGATGTAGTCTTGGGACGATGTACTTATTGGATCACAAGATAAATTGGATACACAAAACTTGCTTCATTTCTCGGCTAGTACGTTGTAGTCCTTCAAGTGGGGAGTGCTGAATCCACACTGAGCCTTTTCCTGCTCAAGTCCGTTGATTTGCGGTTGTTTAATTTATTTTTCTCGGTAAAATGAGTTCTTCAACGCAAGAATGAATCAAAATTGCTTGAATAAGACGATTCAACTCTTTGCGCAACGATTAAGTAAGTATTTATTTCTTATCGTAGAAACAATGGATTCTCCGAGCAATGAAACGTGTTAACTACTACGGGGGCACATCTGTTTCATTAAACACATCTTGAAACGGCTGAATCTCTGAAATGGTTTCTATTCTCAGATTCCCCGTGAGATTTTTCTCCTTCTCCTTCAAGACACTCCGTGCTGTCGCATCAAAGATGAATGAGACTCGAATCACCTCGGAGGAATGACGCAAGCCGGGAAAGAGCGGCAGGATCCAAGTTTCATGAACAAGTCCGAGGCAAATGGAGAGATATAGAAGTTTTCAGCCTTTCAGAGAGGAAACAAAGTTGTGGAAAGTCCGTTTCAAACAGGAATCACTCGGCGTTATCTCACCACTCACGGACGTTCCAGCGAAGTGGTCAGAAGCAGCAACCCACGTCCATCATCCTTCAACTGCTTTTGATTCCTAAAGGATATTGCGGGAGACAAACAATGTTCCCTACTCATCTACAAAGGCACATTAGCCAACTATGTGCGGGACTGTATTCAATTGGTGGTCTTTTTGGTGGGCTGTGTGGCTCTTTGTGACCAGATAGCTTGTCAGAAAATTGTATTTCGTGCTCGAGGAACAGACAAGTTCATATTTGAATGCCATCGAGCGCATGCGCGTTCGAATCAGTTTGTGATAAGAATTGAAACTTTTCGGCACAGCCGTCCCCGAACGGCGGCTAGGTACGGGTGGAGATTGATAATTTGAAAACAAGTTTTCGAGATTTCGTTGAGCCAAATTCTACCAAGTATTTCGTATCAAATTCAAGACTCAGAATCAATTGAAATAGGTTTTGGACGTATTTGATGATGTTTTGCTGGCACAACAGGCTGTTTCTGGGGCCACATGGCCCATTTCTGGACATTGGAATGCTTGTTCATAGGGAAGCTTTGCTCAATGGATCTGTTACTTTCCCGTACGACAGGCACCCCACTGTCTTCCGACGGCCCAGGATGTACTTCGAGGAAATGCCGGATTTTGCAGCAGGTCTTTTGCTGTCTTTGCTAGGACACCGTTTTCAGGCCGGGAGTGGCTGTGGAGCCGTAAGGACCAATAATGGCGGTATCTGTCCCTGCAGGCATTTAATTGGAGTACCAGCGTTCATTACCAGAAGATGCAATCCGATGAGACCCGTTCGCAGAAAGCAACTGTGACATTGTAATGGCCTTGAAACACTTATTTTACTGGAGTGGTATTTCTGGCGATTGTTTGGTGCCTTACCTCTGTATCTATACCAATGATACATATATATCTCGATATGATTTAAAATTTCAATGAGGCAACAAGATTTCCAGGGTTCAAGAACACTTAAAGACAAATATGGCCAGGGCTCACTGTCGTTCTCTACTGTAGTAGATGCCTCTTCTGTAGGCTACAATGTTGGTTGCACCACCCAATACATAGTCCTTAGAATCACTCCTCTGCTCGTCAAGTTCTTGTACACAACTTTGTATGTGAATCAATTCTGAGAACAGGGTTATAATTGGAACGTCACATAGACTCAACTTTCCCAGATTACTTTTGTACATCAGCAGACAGTCTCACGGAGAAGCTCCTCTGAGACTGATGCTCTCTTTTCTTCCATACTCCAGTATTTTTATCTCCACATTGCCCCCACTCTACTGGCTCAGATCAGGGCTGCCACTGCCTGATGTTTCTGCCCCTTCTTCTGAAGTTGGCCACCACAACGTCACTACCTGACCATTCTGTACAAATTCGTCAACCATTCAGCATTACAACCGTATAAATCAACGCATTTTTATTCGAACTTGAATGAAAGAACAATGAACAAGATAAAAGAGAATCTGACGACTGGAAATTATTCATTTCCTAGAAGACATTGTAGCAGCGACAATCATCACAATCACCGCTGCTAGAATCGTAGACACAGTATAATTGGTTTCGACTGGCATCCTTCTGAATCCAACGTGGCCGAAAAGTAGGACGAGAGAGAGGAAGTAGCAATTGTTGAAAAAGAGTGCAAATCCGGACGCTTCTTCTTCGCCGGACCTGTCAGTTCTGAGCAGGGCCGCCGACACTTTGTCATTTTTAAAACAGCCTTTTTTGTCTTCCTTGAGCCTCGGGAGCTCTTGAGGGGCCTGGAAAAACGTAGGTAGGTTAGTTATTAAGAACAAAAATGCAAACTTAATGCAGTCATGAGGGGGCGAGATGGTTGATGGGATCTACGGAGACAAAAACGCGGAACACCTGAATAAAGTTCAAAATGAGCCTCTCACTGCGTCTCCTTTCATTTTGTGGCTACTTGTGCGAGATGGGTCAATATCAGGATGAGCCAAAAGGTGGAAGGTTACATGCCCAGTGGTCACCAAGGGAAAGTACGGCTCAAAAAATAGGTGTTGAAATTGGGGTTTTGGTGTACAGTAAGACGCCAATTATTCGAATAGGGATTAAGCATAATATGAATAATTAAATACCCAGTAATTTCATAAGAAAAACAAATGGAGACACACAAAAAAAAAAAAAAAAAAAAAAAAAAACGGATGCGAGAGATAAAAAATAATGCTGTGATTGCCGTGTAAAAATGCAACAGTGGCGATACGATCGCAGCGCTGCGGTGCGGTGTTTTGCGCATCTATCAGAAAAACTTCAGTGCACAGATGACTACAGCTGGTTTCCAAGGCCACGCCCTCAAACTGTGTTTAAAAAAAAATGTATTTTCGAGACTTTTTGGCGATCTACGTGAGAGAGTATCATTTTCCACTAAATATTGGATTCCCAGAACGATTGGTGCCCTCTGGATGAGGCTATGGGCCAAAATGGGTGCCTATCTACCCATTTCGAATGTGTGTTTTCGACATTTCTGGTACATAGGCGTGTGAGGTATAATTTTCCACTAAATTTTGGACCCTGAATCGATTGAACGGGTCCGGGACCCGCCTAACCCACTGTTACCCCCATTTTTTCCATGTTGAAGAAATTAGTCTCCATGCGCCTGGTCCGATGATTTTTTTAATATTCTGTTTTCATTCTCTCGTCCCAATCCGGTGTATATTCCACTCAAATATTACCATATTTTTTTTAATAACATTTTAATCTCCATTCTATTCTACTTCCATCTAATACCAATGACTTTCACATTCTATATTACCTATTGATTCAGACATTCCATTTATACCCTTTTACTACACTTTTTCTGTTCAATTATGGTTGATTATTCCTTGAATAATCAAGTCTCCCGTACGTCTTTTATGCCGCATTTTGAAGAATGCATTTTCTGGAGATTTGGCGATTTAGGCATGAGGGGTATCACTTTCCACTATATTTTGGTCTCCATGCTCCTGGCCCGAGGAATAACCAACCCTCGTGAATAAATTTGCAGAGTTTTTCCGGTGCAATTTTAGTTAAATTATGGTTGATTATTCCTTGTTGATTGTTGTATATTCAAGGGAACATTCAAGTCTGCCGTACGCCGTTCACGTCGTTTTAGGAAGAAAAAGTTTTCTGAAAAATGAATTTTCGATATTATTGGCGATTAAACGTTTGACCCATAGGAATGAGTTCGAGACACTCCAT
Source organism: Cyrtorhinus lividipennis (assembly GCA_019603395.1). Classification (NCBI taxonomy): domain Eukaryota; kingdom Metazoa; phylum Arthropoda; class Insecta; order Hemiptera; family Miridae; genus Cyrtorhinus; species Cyrtorhinus lividipennis. The sequence continues at coordinate 6,346,064 of CM034001.1, forward strand.
ACTCACTCTTTTCCCGATAATCTTGCTCTAAGGAAGAATCAACCATTGTGGAAGAATTTGCCGCATAATTGTCTATTCCATTCAATACTGCTTCAGTTCTATTTCCTCACCTGAAATACATTCTTAGTTTTCTTGACTTTTCTTTTGGCCGCTCGATTGAAACACAATTTGAACTCGTTGCAAGCGTACCAAACAAGAGCGGCACTGATCCCCGTGACAACGACGATACGAAAAACGTGATGTTCCAAGTTCATGCCCAAAATTCGCGAAAAAGTCCACAGCGGGAGTAGCGAAATGATGACGGCGTTCGCGTGGAAAAACATTCCGGTTTTCCCTTGTTTCTTCAGCTCGTGAAGAAGAAACGCTTCTTCTTGGGTCATTTGGTGTTTTTTGGGTTCAGCCCTCGCCGTTGATACAGTATACATTTGGGTTCGTTTGTAGACCATTTCGAAGGATTCCTGAAAACGATTAAGTGTATAGTCAACACGAAACGTGTATGTCCGCAATGCCTACACTATCGACCACTGCAGCTATTGCTTGTATCTAATTATTGCATCGTCAGCTATTATACTGATGCCTGTGCTTGCTGTTGATCCTTTCAAAACTGTTCAAGAGTCTTATTTTTCCATATATTTTACGTCTTTTGGAGCACCTTCTCCCAACATCACAAAACAGTGTGGATTTCGCATGGATTCCCCAACGTCTCCAATAATTAAGGCCTGATATTCACCAATTCAGTTAGAAAATTAAAGAAAACGCGAGCCCTTAATTTTTTTTCCCTGAAAAATTCTCGCGTCCATTCGTGGAAAAACTTTCCCTAAATACCAGCATTCCTACGGTACATTCAGAATTATTTTTGTGACATAATTTTAAGGTAAAAATGACGTTTTAAGTGGAAAAAATGACAAATGTTTACCATAACCGTGGGTTATTCATGAGGTTAGCGAATTCTACGAACTTAAAATCAGTAGAGTATGCAACGAAAACCACTGTTAAAGAAGAAAATGATTCGCAATACTGTTGATGATGTGTAATAATAATAATAATAATAGTTTTAAAGAACAGGATCTAAAACCAGCTGCGTATTGACGCTTGTTTGGGAGTTTTTAAATGTTTTCGTCCACCCCGAGTCTGAAAGCCCTGTCTAAAACATATTATGGGCAAACTAGAAATGTCGAAACTTATTCCCGAGCATCAGAAAAGTGTCACAATTCAATTCAGCAGAAAAAATAGTTCAATAGTCGGCACTTGCCTCTCAAGTTTAAGGAATTCGGCACATTCACGACAAAACCACGATTTCGGTGAAAATTTCTCATTACTTGCACTGAATAAGTTATTTTCACCCTTAGAGTGTGTCACTAAATTAAAATTTGATTATACCGCTGGAAAGCTGGTATTTTGAAGAGAGTTTTCCGCGAATGAACGCGGGAAATATTGAAATTTCGTATGTTTTGGTCCACCGAGTCTAAAACCCTTGTCTGAAAATTATCATTGGAGGACTAGAAATGTCGAAAATCATGTCTGGAGCCATGAAAGCGTGTAAACATTTAATTCAGCTTGAAAAATAGTGCAATGGTTGGCGTTTGGTTTGGTGTCCACTTAGGAAAGTGGTTCACTTCCTCTTTTCCTAATTATTATAACACAAAAATACATTTGAATACATGGATTCTGATTGATGATATTTTGGGGAAGTTTTTCCATGACACATTTCTTCACAGGGGTTGGTTATTCTTTGAACCGGCAGCATAAAGACTCATTAGAATCAATTCAGGGTCCAAAAATTAATGGAAAATTATACCCCACACGCCTAGATCGGCAAAAATCTTGAAAATCCATTTTTCGAAACCCATTTTGACCCCTACCCCGCCCAAATTTGGTCCGATCGGACTGAAGTTTTCGAGAACCAACTAAAGCCGGAAACGGGTCCCTGATCCGAACTTCATATTTTTAGAAAATTTTCTATTACCAAAATTGGCGTGGACGGCGGACGGATATTTGCTTATTTTGATCTAGACACGTTGAATGGTCCAGAAAAATGTTTTAGGCTGAATCGGGGATTGATGAACTTTTTGCATGGAAACATGTATTGATCATTCAAGGAATAACCAACCAAAAGTCAAGCGTGTCTGTTGTTATTACAAGAATCTCCCTTGTAATCTTACGAGAAAAAAATGTCATAATTAAATACATTTCCCCATGAATTTTGGACATTGAACCGACTGAGATGAGTTTTGTTCTTAGACCATTTTATCAACCATTCGGCTAAACCCAAGTATAGGGACCGCTCTCACGTAATCAACTGATACCAATGATATCGCGCATACGGTGACTATCGTATACTATCGAACAATTTGAATGCCTTTCATTTTGTTATTACTACGTAACATTGTTCGATATATTTTTATTTTTATTATTTATTTTTAAGTTATTTTATTTATTTTTAGTTTTATCGATTTATAATTTCATTTGTTACTTATACAACGACTTACAGGACAAGTATGGGTTTCCCACCTCTATAGTGGCTAAGACAGTATCGTACTATCGATACTTGCATTATCAGTACGGTCCCTTTCTTGGGTTTCATCAACCTTTCAATTTATTTATTTTTTATTTATTATTTATTTATTTATTTATTTTAGTTTATTTCAATTTAGTATTTTCCCTCCTTTTTTATAAAAACAAATATGGCCGACAGGGATAAATATTTCGTGTATAATATATCGATAGTGCATATCGACTGAGCGTACTATCGATATCAGCTGATAACGCGACAACGGTCCCTATTCTTGACTTTTACCATAATGTGAATTGTGTCAAAATGGCTCATTCACATACATAATATTATACGGGGAGAATTCTACATCACAAGCACATCCACACATAAGAGTTGAAGTTGGTTATCACCCTCCGCAACTGCTTAAGCACTTACCGAATTTCGTGGATATTCTGTTGAAGTAATAAGGAAGACAATTCTCTAAAAGGGGAAACTCTGAAAGAAAACTTAAGAAGTTACCTATTTCAGGCTGCCTAGCTCGAGCCGTACTTTCTGGACCTTCAAAATGACGATAATATCATTCCGTTTCCCTGGCAACCGTAATGAGTTGAGCCATCAGGCACTCGAGTGGTTTCTCGTATATTTTCCTCCAATTGTGCCGAGAAGGCGAGAAGAAAAAGCGTATCGGTGAGAAGTGAGTGAAAATAGGGGTAGGGTTGGGTCGGTTGTTTCTCAAGAGACGCGCTTATCAGCTTATACCGGACTATCAGAGCTCCGCTGACCTAGAATCTAGGCCATTTCCCGGGACGTCAATCAAAGTTTCTTCACTTTTTTCTTTCCAACTCCACATCCCGATTCTGGTTTATCATTTAAATGATACACATTAAAATGTGTATTCCATTAAAATGATACACACTTGTATTCCTACATCAGGCAGTTAGGTACTAAGTACCTACCATATTTCTTGCGATTTTTTTTTGTAAAGTCAAATAGTCATACAGTCAAATTATTGTGAGTAAACTACTTTTCCAGTCTTTTTTTCCACCAATCCGGACAGAATAAAAATCACAGGGGTTGGTTATTCCACGGACCAGGCGCACTGAACCTCATTTCAATCAATTCAGCGTCCAGAATTTAGTGGAAAACGATACCCCACACGCCTAGATCGCCAAAAATCTCGAAAGTCATTTTCGAAAACTTTATTTTGACGTTGAGTGTGGAGTGTCTCGGACTCATTTCAATCGTTTCGGCGTCCAAAATACAGCGGAAAATGATACCCCACACGCCTACAAACGAGAAATCTAAAAAACAAAAAAAAAAAAAAAAAAAAAAAAACACATTCGAAAGGGAAAAATAGATACCCATTTTGACCCATATCCTCTTCCAGTAGGTGCCAATCGTTCTGGGAATCCAATATTTAGAGGAAAATGATACCCCTCTCACGTAGATCGTTGAAAAGTCTCGAAAATACATTTTTTGAAAAACAGTTTGATGGATTTTGTGTCAGGGAGGTAGGGAATTCAAAACTTCTTAGGGTATCTTTTTCAACTTTCATTTCGAGAAGTAAATGAAGGGAAAAACGGCTCTTTCCTGAGACAAGGTCAAATATCTTTAAAAATGAGATTTTTACGGACACTTTTTGCTGCTTACGAGTTATAGAATCGCTATACAGGGACTATTTTGTTTCATCGTCGCATTGAAAAATGCTGGAAATTCTTCCACAGAGGTTGGTTATTCCTCGGACCAGGCACATGGAGACTCATATCTCCAACATGGGAAAAAATGGGGGAAACAATGGGTGTGGCGGGTCCCAGAAACATTTCATTCGATTAAACGTCCAAAAGTTACTGGAAAATGATGCCCCACACGACCAGAAATCTCGAAAACACATATTCAAAATTGGTAATAAATACCCATTTTGACCCATAACCTCTTCCCAGTGGATGCCAATCGTTCTGGGACCCTTTTCATTGGATTCAGCGTTTAGAATTTAGTGGAAAATAATACCTCATACGCCTAGATCGCCAAAAATCTCGAAAATCCATTTTTGAAAACACATTTTGACCCCTACTCCACTTAAATTTTGTCAGAACGGACTGATAAGTTCTGAGGACCAACTAGAGCCGGGAGCGGACTCATGACTCAAATTTCAGATTTTAAGAAAATTTTTTACAACCAAAGTCGGCGCGGACGGCGGACAGACATTCGACTTTTTTTAATCTAGAGACTTTGTTCTCTCTTATTATTCACTTTCTCAAGAAATAACCAACCAAAATTGGATTTTATGTCAGGGGGGTAGGAAATTCAACAGTTTTTCCAGCGGTTTCTTTTCAACTTTCATATCAAGATGTAATTGAAGAGAGTTAGAGCCGTTTTTCTGAGACAAGGTCGAAAAAAATCTTCAAAAATGAAATTTTTAGGGGCATATTTTGCTGTATATTAGCTGTAGAATCGACCCCTTGAGTTTGTCCCTTAATTTGTGTAGACACTCAGTACATAGGGACCATTTTGTTTCATCGTCGCATTGAAAAACGCTGCAAGTTCTTACACAGAGGTTGGTTATTCCTCGGGCGCATGGAGACTCATTTCTTCAACATGGGGACAATGGGGGAAACAGTGGATGTGGTGGGTCTCGGACCCATTCCAATCGATTCAGGGTCCATGAAAACGGCTCTTTCCTGAGACAAGGTCGAAAATCATTCAAAATGGATCTTTAGGGGCGTTTTTTGCTGCATACGAGCTATAGAATCGACTCTTTGAATTTGTCCCTTAATTTGTGTAGACACACAGTACACAGGGACCATTTTGTTTCATCATCGCATTGAAAAAACCGCCAAGTCAATGTTTATACACATTTTCATTTGAGAGGTGCGTTCATCAGTAAAGCACGAGAGGGCGCTTCGACGCGACAGGAGAAGATCGAGTAGCGCAAGCAGCGGAGGCGTCGCGGTTAATCATCGCAAAACCCCTGAGCCGTGCTTAACGCCCACACCTGTTCCTCTTGATTATAATACCATACCTGCTAAGATTACTCGGAGCGTCCTTCAATTAGAGCCCGTCCTCATCAAACGCCAGCGAACGAGGTCGTATCAAAGAGGTCCAATTACAAGGCAAACGAGCCAAAAATTGCCGGAAACGTTACAAAAGTCGATTTTGAAATTGTTTTTTGCCGAAACAAGAAGATTACTCTTCCACTGGTTGAATAAGTGGACAAAAAACATGAATTATTCTTTTCAAACCACTTGTTGAATAGTCGCGTGAATAAAGCAGCGCAGTCGTGAGGTGAACCGCTGTCCAACTTTGTACGTCTCCGGCCTCAACGTGAGATGCCTTACCCCTTTGGAGGGTTGATAAATAATCATACAATTGTCGGAGGGTGGGGAAAACAGGCTTAAGAAAGGGGCGTGACGTAGCGTGACTTCTGTTTCTACGATTGCCGTGCGCGTCGGTAATCACGCTCAAGTAATAGGATATTCATGAATAAAGGGAGTTTACATCGGAAAAATGCGTGCATATTATCGATAACGACGTAATAGGCTCGTCGACGCAGAGTTGATTGCGCTACGATCTTTTTGGAATTTTAAAAATGATTCTAATAAGAGGTTTGTTTAACAAAAAATGTTTAAAAATGTTACTTTTTTGACAATTGACAAAATCTGATTTATTATGCTTGAAATAATATTTTATCTGTTTCATTTACAAACATTTTTTATAAAATATGGCATAGTGTTCAGTACTGCGAGATAATAAACGATATGTGGGATACTACAATGCCAATCTCATCAAAATGCATATTCACATCTCATCTCTTTTGGCGTCTATCGTTCAGCATAACTCAGCTCCAAGGGCTGTTTGGTTCCTCTGAGATTCTGTGATACATTTTCTGAAAATTCGAAACGTAACCAAATTGCGAGAGGGGGGTGGATTGGAAAACATTACTTTTTTGAAAGACGATTTTTGGGAATTTTCGGGAACCAGGTGGGGTATCATTTTTCATTAAATTAAAAACGTTGAATCCATTGAGAGGGGTCCCGGACTGATCTGCGCGTGAAATCCCCATATGAAGGCACATTAGTAATCAATTGGCGCTCTTGATGGCGCCATCATGCATCGAATTTGTCACCAGACCGTCGCTCATACAGTAATTTGTCTCCTATGAAGAGAATTGGCAGCGTCAGCCTGAGGGAACAATGTGAAATCCCCTTGTCCAGGCTCATCAGTGATCAAGTGTAGCCTTGATGGCATAATCATACACCAACAAAGCTTCCACAGCGCCGGTCAAGCAGTAATTCATCTTCTGAGAATAGTACTTGGGGGTCCTAGGGGGTGAAATCCTCTTGTGGTGGTTCATCAGTTTCCAAAAATTTGACGTTTTGGTCAGTGACCTCCTTTGTTTCTTGATGGTCCTCGAAGCGTGACAAAATGGCGAGAAGAGGGGGAGGGCTAATCTCGTCTTTAAAACACAATTTTGGGATTTTTCGGGAACTAGGCGTGTGGTGTATCATTTTCCACTTAATTTAAGACGCTGCCTTTGAGAGGCGTCCCGGACCGATCTGCACCCACGGGAGGTTGGTATGGGTTAAAATGGGTACCAACAATGCACCGCGTTGCTCATTCAGTAATTAATCACCTAAAAAAGGAATTCAGCGGGTCCTAGGTGGTGGGATGATGGTGAAATCCCATATCGAGGCTCATTAAATCAATTAGTGTTATAGATGGCATCATCACGCACCAAATTTGGCACTGCAGTAATCCATCTTCTGAGAATAGAATTAGGGGGTTGAGAATTAGGGCGTTGACTTGTGGGGAAATACTCCTTTGGAGGCTCATCAACGTTTATGATGACGGTTCATAGGTGTTTTCGCTCACAAGTTTTCCAAATGTTTAAACATCGACATTCTTTTAAACTCAGCGTGGTCAATTAGAGGGGTAAAAACGTTTTTCCGCGTTGATCACATCAAAGGCAGTGGAACTAGGAAAAGGAGGTTTGAGTCAAACGCCTGACCAATCCAAGATCTGATCACCTCAAAGGCAGTGGAACTAGGAAAAGGGTTTTTGAGCTAAAACTGCAGACCTATCCAAGATCTGACCACATCGAAGGCAGTGGAACTAGGAAAAGGAGGTTTGAGCTAAAACTGCAGACCAATCCAAGATCTGACCACATCAAAGGCAGTGGAACTAGGAAAAGGAGGTTTGAGTCAAACACCAGACTAATCTAAGAATTTGATCAGGTCAAAGGGTGCACACTAAAATAAGTAAGAGTGGAGAGAGGAAGGCCATGTAGGAGACAGGGAGAGGGTGAATATAGAACTCGAGTATGAGGGTATGCAAGCAGAGTTTTGAGCTGATTCGTAAGTGGCTCAACTGAATTGCTGTCTCTCTGTCAGGGTATCTATAACCCCAGCAATGGTGTTTTTGCCTACTCTACCTGTAGTGGGGTCGAGTGGGGGGTTTCCCCACAGTCTTGCTGCGCCCTGTGTCCGCATCCTTTATTTTTTACGGTATTTTACAATATTTGGTCTCACAGTTTACTTCATTAGTTTTTAAACTGTGCGGTTTAAATTATGTATTAAGATCTAATGTTCTGTTCTATTCATTTTGTCCAGGGTCAACAGCCACAACCCGAAGATGAAAACACGCCTCAAAGGAGAGTCGACAAAATATTCGACCAAATGGACAAAAACCACGACGACCGGCTGACGCTCGAGGAGTTCCGGGAGGGAAGCAAAGCCGACCCACGAATTGTCCAGGCCCTGTCGATGGGCGGCGGCGGAGGTATGGAACACCTGCACTCCGCGACGCTGACGTCAGGCCAGGCCGACTAGACCCAGCACCAACACACCCTGCATCCTGTTCCCCTGAAATCATGTTGTAACGCGTAGGGAACGTTGACGCTGCCTCCATATTACGTGAATTCCCTTTCGATGTTGAGCGAGTGAAAAGTGGGAAATGCTGACGTCGTTCTCGGCCCCTGTAATATTGATTCTGGCGACAAAAAAAGTCATTGATGGTTCGGACAACGCGGTAGAAAAACAGTGACGGTCGATGGGAGAAATGATGGATTTGGTTGAATCCTTTTCGGCGCCACTGAATCTGAAAACGCCGATTGTTCGAGAGCCCTCACTTTTTTCCCTCACATTCTCCTCTTCTAGTATTCTTCGCTCGTTCTTACATTACCACATTCGCCGATTTTTTTTGATATATTAGAGTTCGAGGCGCATCTGGGAACCAGAATCTGATTAGGTTTCTCGATGTCACTAGAAACCAAAAGGGAAGAGGCATCTAATCTTACGTCGTTCTCTTGCGCTGGACTCATCGATTTAGTCATTAGGCTAAATTTCTGCTCAACAATTCAATCTGTACTCATGAAATGCGCCTAGATGGTGAGTACAGATGGATATTGAAAAGTACAATGAATCAACCAGTCTCCAGCTCATAAACTTTCTCAACTATTCTCAAATTCAATCCGTATTTATAGAACAGGAAAACAATCATTTTCCGTCCTGATTACTCTACTTCACATTCCTTTTCAAGCCAACAATCTGATCAGCCATTGCAGCTAATCAAATGCGTATATACAGTGTATCAAAAACACTGACTCATTTTCCTCATGAGTATTGACTTACTTTTTTCCCCAGTTCCTAGCTCTTTGGTTAGAAATACTCGTAGTCGTCGGAGAGTACTGTTAGCCACTGGGGAATATATAAAACGTGGTGAGTGATCGTAACATGAAACACAAAGCCACAGCACATTGGGAAGGTTATAGTTGGCGAGTAATGAGGGAATTGAGAGAAGGTACAGTGAGTCGCTACACAATACTGCCAACATAACAGATCGAGTAAGGGGAGAGGGGATTTGATAGGTGATAACAGGAGAAGCGATTAGTCAGGATTACAACCCCCTTTTGAACAGCTCTGGCAATTAGTAAATCCCCTTGTACTTCACGTCCCATGTGATTTGCCGTAGTTCTTGCACAGTAGCAATGTACCACAACGTGTAAACCCCATTTAACTGGACGTATTGTTCGTTTTGGCGCACATTTGATTTCTCAATCACGACAAACGATACATTAACTGCGACACTTTCATTCCATCGATATTCATCGATTTTTCTCAGCCCACTCTAACGAAAATACTTACCTGTCAGCTATGCGGCTCCAGCTCACGTTGCTGTACAGACCCTCACAGGGGCGTAACGAAGATCCAGAAGAGGAATCTGTCGAGTTGGAGCCTCTCCTGGAGGACACCCCGTCCGAGTAGACACCACCAACAGGATGTACGACATTCCTGAAACATTTTTCGTACAAGAACACATGATATATATCACTACACAGAACACAAATATCACTTAATTATATCTTTATTGTAACTTGCGTCTACCAGGAGCAACCATGGGGGATTTTCAGTGCGCTCTAGCGGTAGTTTAAGTAAGCTTCTGCTAGCTAAGTAAGGCCATTCCTGTTAGTTGTCCCCTCAGGGTTGTCTTTCCTTATTCCATCCTTTATTCTTCCTAAAACAATGACGAACTAGGTATAATAGGATTTATTGGTCTTACCAAAACAGTATAATCATTCCCTACTACTGGTAGCTACTTAAATAAACAAAAAAATCATAATAATTCCAGTTACTCAACTCCACATTAAGCCACTATCGAAGAAAAACAGAAGAGCGGCAATCAAGTTGATTTTTTTACCATCATGAAACTACCTATTTTTCGCCCCCACTAATGAGTCAAATATTTTGTAATTGTGCTCAGCATAATGGAAAAAAATTATATGGTGTTGTTTGTGCATAGTATGGGTATTCATATGATCAAAATTTCCCGAGTGAACGGCCCATTTGTCAACCAATTTATTTCACGGAACCATGAAATTTATATATTAAAACCTGTAGATTAACTAAGCTCATATAGCTTGTAATAGAACTGTATAGCATCTATCTACTGTCTTTTTACATTTCACCATTCCATTTTTAAATCATTTATTTATCAAAAATGAGGTCACTGGTCTAAGGCGAAAAATATTAAATACAAATCGAAAATATTCAAACCATCTTAAAACATTAGTGCAACTAGCTGAAACTGCTTTGATACATCGATGCTGATAACAATCGATTGATAAGGATGATAAGGACAATGTGGTTACCACTCACCACTCAAAACTTCCTATTGTATTGAATTATCCCCTGGATTATAAATTTCAAGAAAAAATAGTTTTTCTATTTTGCAAGAGGAACTTTCTAAATAGCGTTATCAGTTATCAATGTGACGTTAACAGGTCAAGGAAGAGCGCGAGAGCTTACTTCAACATCCGCTAGAGCGCACTGAAAATCCCTCTTTGGTTGCACCTTGTAGGCGTGTCTGTATTGTAGGTGCAGTGTTATCGATAAGCGCAGATAACCGCGAACAACCTAATTAACTAAAGAGTTGAGTTAATTCATTAAAAAGTCCCCTTCAATTTCCTCCCGGAGTTAATTTTTGGTGATGGAACTGAATGGAAACGCAGATACTTTCACATAAAATTAATACTCAAGATAATTCATATAGCAAAACAAAACAATAAAATGGCGGAGTTCAGAAAATTTGTGATCTGGGCTGAAAATTATGACGTCAACTTTGTATTATAATGTTCTGCATAACCTTCAAGTAGAGGTTATGTAGAAGATGTTCATTTGTGAGTAGTTGAAATGGGGCTCACTGTATTAGTTAGAATTATTCAGTTTTATTCATTTAAAACTGTGTTTCTCTCACCTGTATCCCAAGTGGTTTTACAAAAGTTTTCCTTCTAACGTTTGGACTTTTTATACGGAAATGCGGAATTCAATTTGAACTTTTAAACAAACCCTAATTGCGTATTCTAGTCGGTCAGCAACTAATGGTGGTTTCTCCTTAGGGAAATCATGCGTAAAGTGGAGAAGTTTTCCTCGGTAGTTGTATTGCACGGGTAAACTTGACCGGTGAAACCCCGCATTTTGTTAAATATTAATACGAAACGATCACAACTGGTGAAACGGGTAATGGGAGTACATATTTTGGTTTGGAGATTCATCTAAAACTTATTGTTTGTTGACGGTTTATGTGTTGGCTCTCCAAAAAGGGGAATTGCAAAATCAAAAACTCACTGGAACGTCACCGATTGGATTCTCCTTGAAAATAAAGAAGGCAAAGCGAAAATGGTCTCCGTAGGAAAAATACTTTCACTGATCGGAGCGGAAAATAAACGCATTTGAATTTCAAACTAACCACACCTTCTACCCTCCAATTACCCACCGTTTATTTAAGATCGCCTCGGACGATATTGAAATAATAGGGTATCGATTGCCGTAGATTTTAATCAATCTGCAGTCGTTTGGGAAGCGCGCAAAAATAGCAGTGTGTTAGAGAAAGGCGTAGAAGATAAGGGCAAATTTTGGTCTTCACCTTAAATGTGATCGTCAATAGAAAAGACATCTGAATTACGAGCTCTGATTGCCCAAATTTGGTTATTTAGAGGATTTCCGGGGTGGTTAAACGACTTTTTTAGTGTCACTCAGAGCAAGATTTGGGACAAGAACAACAACAGCAAATTCTTGCTAAATGAGTTTTTTTCTCTCTACGCAGGTATATTGTCACCTTAAGTAACTAAAGCCTTTAACCGCTGATTGAGAACCACAATCACTACGGAATTAAAATCAATTCAACATTCAAAATAACAGTTTCAGTCGTTAATAATTATTGATTTGTTTTAATTTTTGCATTTGTTCTACACCAAAATATGCGGCCAACTCCGGGAAAATTTTTTCTTAATCGCCATTGAGGTCATTTTAACCTTATTTTTCACTAAACTAAACTCCCCTTTTCTTCCTAATTCTACCTTCAAATTATTGACGACCTACCGTTATCTTCTGTTATAGTTATGCGCTTGCTACAATAGACAAAATAATCGAAAACCGTGCTCCAGGTACACGATTACGCAACCAACACAACATGACATGCAACACTTAGACGTAGATTTAATAGATGATCACGGTCATGGTTGAGAATGGCAGTTCAAAAAGGCAATGAGTATTCAGTTTGAGGGACGAGCTGTTTGAAACTCGCCCAAATGAATAGCTTGTTCTTGTAAGACAACATTAGCTTCGAGTTTCACACAAAATTCTGACATTCTTAACAAAATACACGATTTTTACAACCTACATTCAACTATTTTGATCAAATTTACACTTAAAACCATTTCACATTTTAACCGTGCACATTAGGTGCTAAATTACACCACTGCCCTGCACAACGTGGACGGCAATCGATAGTCAAAGTCAATAGTATCGAAATATCAATGTTTCAATTAGTGTATTTCCGTAATTTCTTTCACTGATAAGGACTACTCACGACAGCACCATTTAACAACAATAATAATTTAGTGACCAGTAGCTCGTTCAATATAATCGTTTCGATACATCGAAGTTTGCTAAACGTAGCATAATCACAAAAATATCACTTAGTGAGAGTTCACTTGTTCACTATTATCATTTGGTGGTACCAAATGTTGTGGTTGTAATCTCCACTTCATAGTCGTAGAATTTGAATATTGTGATTTTTGGCCAACGCCAAATTGTGGTAGCACACTTTATGTATTAATCGAACAACAATCCATAAAAATGTTGGCTGCCTATTATTATTTATACACATAGTGCTCACGAACACACAAACATCATTTCAAACTGCAATTAACAGCATTTAACTGCAACAGGGAGTTTTTGCAGAAAAATTGGAAGATAGAGCGAGCAAATTAGGACGCTACAGCCTCCATTACAGGTCCAAAAATAATGCAGACTGTTGTCACGTTAGCCTGGTTAGTTTTCCACTTCTTTAGAATACCAATTTCCCACCAGTTTCTCATCTATTGAGTTACCCAGATTTGAGACATTATTTGCCCTATCTTTACTCTTTTGCTCATTGTTCTCTGTTACTATTGGCTCTCTATGGACCAACTGAACATTTTTTCTCACCTGCATTTCAAAGGGGTTATTGATGAGGTGGAAATGGACAATGTTTTGGACTGTATTTCAGTCAGTAGTAGGCGAGTTGAGGTGCCACAAGGCTTCTTTCTTTGCACTTGTGCTTGATGGCAACGGTCAATATAAACTTTTCAGTCGAAATAGTGTCACTTCACCAATTATAGAGTTATCAGAAATGCAGGTTGGGTTACCTCTACAGTAGTCGCAAAAAGTGTAAGGGGCATCTGTGAGAAGTCAATTATTTTCATGGTCATTCATGATAACTGTAAGTCCATCTTAGCACGCATGCGCAGACCCCGTTTTCCTTTTACAGTCAGCTTCTCTTACAGTACCCATATGCTTGCAAAAACTCCCTATTGCGTGGTTTGTTGTTCTTAAAGTGACTATAAACAGGGAATTAGAGGATTGTGAAACACACTCTGTATTTTCTGACAAAGTTGGATATTCCTCAAACAATGGATTAGGTTTGCTTTTGCTGGCGAGTAGTTCTGTGAAGTAATAGGGGTAGAACAGACCTGCATAACACTACCCAGCCGTAGGTCATCCCTTGTGGGGATTGCCTAATCATTCTCTGGGCCGTCCTGTGTCCTCTCGTTACACTTCCCAGTATTTTGGTTGCCTGGTTGGTTCCTCGATCAGTTCTTTTTCGATATACCAATGATGCAAGGTGATTTCCCACATCAAGAACATCTTTGTAGAGAACAGTGTCATCTGTGTCAGTCTCTTACAATGCAAGTTCTCCATGTAGCCCCTCAAAGTGGTCCATGGTAACTGATTCGTACATAAAACTTTGGGAAAGGGCGTGTTCTAAATGGTTAGTTGAAGAGCCCTGTCTCCCGCTTGCCGTGAGTCAACGTGTGACACCAAAGCGTTTGTGCAGCGTCGTGGATAAAAGTTCGGAAATTGGGGCTCTTACCGAGATTATCACTGAGTTGAGACAATTTAAACGAATTTCCGTCGTATTAATACAAATGGCCTCGACTTGGATGCCTCACGCCTTCGCCAGCTTGACCGTTCTGCCACTTTTTCATTTTCACTGTCCCCAGCATTGTGATGGCGAACGTCATTACGCTGGACCGCCCAAATGTTGGCCGGGGGGTTGTGCAGTACGAGCTCGTTGGTATAATTTATCGCTCGGTTCCGGCTGCGAGAACGAGGAAAAGGAACCGGGTTTTCGCACCAGCGAGCATAAGAAGTGGGACCTGTTGCATTATGAAGCCCTGGCGTTCAAGCACGTTGCAACTATTGTATTTGATGTTCGTTGGGAATTTACTAGGAGTGAGGGGACATATAGAAAACGGACGTGAAAAGAAGAAAAATTGATACGCGTTTGTTTCAACACGCCTTTTTTGTGGTGGCAGTTTCGGCTGTGTCACAAACGTGAGGAGAAAAGTCGAGCGAGGCCGCCTTCTGTTCGGACGTGCCGGGTGACATCTGTCGAGCATATTTCGGCCAGAAAGGTTCAAAACACAATTAGCTTATTACCTAGCTTCTCTTGTGTCAGTCGAAAACCTCATTGTCCAGAACCAGGCCTGCTCACTCGGCTACGTTACGCAGACGAAACACTATCTTGTTTAAAAGCAGTAGCCTTCAAATGTGATGGCATTATATTTTCATTTTGAACTCCCCGAATGAAATTCACTGAACGAGGGTCAAACTCAATGATGTACCTGCCTGGATCAGCCTCACAGGAAGGGACTCATTTGGCGTTGGTTGGTGATAGTGTCAGGCATCCTTTTGCTCTCCTGCGCTGCTGCTGAGCCAGCCTGTATCAGACGCCCTGCAGACGGCGTAGGAGTGATTCCTCTGATGATTCTTTTGGTGAGAAAGGGAGCCAGTTGTTTGGGCTGTATTGCTTCTGATTGGCTAATAAGCAACTCTCTCCAGCGGGTTTCCGAATGGCTAACGTGTGCATCATTCTCTTTTGAGACAAGATAGAAGTGAAGAGATCTTATTATTTGTAGAATCGTGTCTTCATAAATTATGCAGGTTGCAGTGCTAGGACGGCTTTGAAAACGCACAAGAGCCTGAATTTTGCTTCTTATCTAGCCACCTAAGCCCTATTCATGGCCTTGCAACCTCCTGGGCTGAGCGCAAGCTGGTAACAAGATTAGAGACAAAATAACCTAAGCCTCTACTTCTCAAGTTCTCAATAATATACCAACAAATTCCTCGGAGGAGGCATCCAATAAAACCTCTACCTTGCGTTATCGCGCATAACAAAAATATGTCAGATTAACACGTGCAAAGGCCATAATTGTTCTTATTCCTCTAGATATAGCACTGGCCGACAACCGGTTTGTGTCATGATGGGTGGCCGATTCTGACGTGCTGAACAGAGCCAGTTGTTCTGCAAGCATAGAATTCCCCCTTATTGGTGGCCAATACTCACAACCACAACCAAGCCAGAGCCAGAACAGTCCTATCAACATAAATATGACCACCACCAACTCAAATGTGGACAAATGCTGAGAGGGAAGCTCATAACAATGTCAGGAAGTATGCCGCAAGAGCCAAACACTTTTGCTTGTCATAAGTCTCATACTTATTCTCTTGCAAAGGGAAACTCCATGCTGAGTTTGCTTCTAGCCATGGAGAATGATGGTTTGGCTACAAAAGAAAACTGTCGTAATCAATGCAGTGCACCTTTGCCAGGAGGTTTTGTCTGAGGAGGTGTGGGACTAGGGTTTTGCATGTTGAAGAAGTGCGTGGGAAAGACGCAGCTAGCATCGATTTGTTACTTCAAGGATTACGCTCACCATCAGATTGCTGGTAGAACACCTAGTGAAACTGAAGTTGTAGATTGCAGATAGACTTCAGAAAGGTTTTGACCTTGAAGCACTTGTAGTAGCGAAGCTCCTTTATCGACAATGACTTCCTAGAGAAGATTTTGTCTTAGACGAGTACTCAACCTCCCAGTGTAGCAGCAATCTCTGCATCTTCTTCCACGTTGGTCATCTAGATCTCACCGTCTTTTCAACCTTCTGCACCAACGAAGAACCACTGCCAGCCACCTAGGGCGCACCAGGCATCTAGGTTCACCTGATTTCCCATTTCGTTGACCTAACATCCAAACTGGTCTGCTTTTCTAGGTCCTCGAGGCTCTCTGGGATCAAATCAAGGATGAGCGAATGTCTTTTCCTGCCTAACACGTAGTAAAGTTGCCGTCGACCTGGTCACTGTTCCCAACAAAACGCTACATTTTCTTAAAAACATTAATTAATTAATTGCTGTGTGTAGTAATCCGCCCTTGTATTCTCCCCAGCCTCAACTCAAATGCAAGAGTTCACGAAATGATGGAGGCGGTAGACAAAACGATGTACAAATTGTGTTAAGTTTGGACATTTTCCATTCATACAATTAATATATACTATTATAGTTAGTAGTAATAACATACGCGTACAATATAATAAACATTTTAAAAAATGTATGCGATAATTGTACATTATATCAAGATAATGTTTTAAAGAAAATGAAGACTTGCTTGTAAAGTGTTGATGTTATCGTTTCTATTGAAGAAAAAATAAATAAATAAAACTCAATTTGAAAAAAAAAAAAACATAAAATTTCTTAAATAGCTAATGATTGATATTTGTGAACTATGTATAGTTCGGTTTTTCAATCCAAAGTACGCCATTTGGGTTAAAGTGGATTCCCCGCACGCGGGTACCCAGCTATGAGCCTTGTATTTTAATGTCAAATTATTGCAATTAAAAAATTAAAAAAAAAAAGGTTTTAAAATGATAGTTAAACCGATGGAATTTTCCACGTGTAAAACGCAAAAATGCAAATAAGTTGGCTATTTATAAGTATATTTTTTCATGGTGATGACATAAAAATTGTAAATATTTATGGCCTAGAGGTTCATTTTTGGATTTCGTCTCCTCAACATTTTCAAAACCAGTGAACATGGAAGTTTATTATCTGACGATTTCGAAAAATTGAATACGTGTTCAAATTTGACGTGCTTTTTTTACGAAATTTATTTTTCTGAAGAGGTTTTTTGCGTTCGGGATTCCGGGAATACGCTTAAGACAATCAAAGAGGCATTGTATTTCTTTGAATTTTGCTACCTACCTTCAAATACAAATACAAGTTTCGATATTGCGCTTAGTAAGTCATAGCGCGTTTAAAAGAGCCACTTTCCTCCTCAGAACTTGATGAATGTCTCGAATTAATACAACTGAGTCCGTAATTTAAAAGGTTTCCGTCACTTCTAAGCTGTAAATGCCCAGAAGGAACTTGAATGATGAAAAATTTCGGCCCATTACTCACCGCCTTGGCAGTTTCTGCTTTAATACGCTTCTTTCCTACCTTGCTCTGGAAATGAAGATTGTGGAAATCCTTCTGGGAAAAGTAGAAGAGAAGAAAACTTCAAAATGAAAAGAAAAATCACCTGCTCAGAGACTGGAACTTCATTCCAAGCTAAACGGATTTCCTGCGTAATGATTTGACGGTTGTAGGAAATCCCGAACAGGAAAGACGCGAGACCTAATAAACTTTTTCCCGAGGTATTTCTGACGTTGTGGGTCTCCTCCAAAGTCTAATCATAATCTCTGCCGATGGGGTTTTGAGCCTTTCATTCACCCGAAAGTTTTGGTGCGAGTGAAATCGTTAACTTCTGAGTAGGTAGCTACTGGAAGGGGATAATGATGAAAATCGGAGGCTGGAAATATTGGAAAGGTCGATAATGGGCTTAAAGCCAAAGTAGCTTCGGATTATCTTTTGAAGGCATCGTTAGAGCCTGAGGAGTCCAGCTTAGTGGAAAAAGTAACCACTCGTGGAAAATACCTCTAAAAGCCCCAACATTACTTCATCTTAGTGAGTTTCAGCACCAAGCAAGGATTTGGGTTGATGAATCTAACTTGCTTTTCCTATCTCTTGCCACGTTACCAGCAATATTTATGAGAACCTTACTCGGTTCAAAATCTCATAGTGTGAAAGTCTGTTGATAGGGGTTTCATAATCATAGCAACCCGTAATGGACTAATGGTAGGCTAGGTTGAAACCTTCCTGCTATATTCCTCCATTCTGTTTTGTTTGCATTTTTGTCCAGAAATGGAAGGAAGGAAGGGTTGTTTGAATTGTCCATTTTGTCATCCTGTGGGCTGCCTGTTTAGTACTGATGTCTGCTCTAGTCACACCAGTTGGTGTGAATCATGGAGGGGATTTTGTGGAAGCGATGGCAGAAGACGAATAAAGGCAACTGTCCCTTCTCCTTCCCTTTTCCTGACAGATTCCTGCAAAGTACTGTGCACAAGGTGCAATGGCTTCTTTCCTGCAAAATGGAGGGAACAGAACAAAACAGGACAGTCCGAACTGTCCAATTAGGCTTAATGTGTTGGCCAATAACTGATAACCAGAGGGTAAAGCAATGGAGGGGTGAACTGGTAGAGGTAAACCTACAGTAGGGTTGGGGTCAGTTCCAAGAATTTCATGGGAGTTTGGAAGAAAGCAGGTCAAGGTCAGTAGACAGAGGGGGTTCTACCTGCATTCAGGTCCCCTTTGCCAAGTTGAGATAGCATGAATTTCAACACACAGTTTCCGGGTCCCTGGTGGGCCAACCCAATCAAAACTACTCGATACCAATATGGTCCTGGGCATTGGCTCAATGTTGTGCAATCAATGACAATATGAAGAACAATAGAAATGTGTCCAATATGAGCTGTTCTAAAGCTCATCAAGGCCCTTTCTTTATCTTAAATTTTCCCAACTGCATACACTCCTGGTTCTCAAAGGGATGATTAGGGGTCTCAACGAGTCATGGGACATAATTAGCTTTTCTGAAAGCAACGCACTACCCACTACTGAGACTCTTTCTTGCTTTATGAGCATCTCCCAAAGAGATCATGAAGCAATAATGCCTTCTTTTGCTCTCTCAAAGCAAAGCACTCGTCTTGTATGAATAGGTTAGGTCACATTCTTGGATCAAAAGTCTCAATTAGGAGAATAATACCTACCCCTGGTACCCTTGGCCTCAAATCAAGTTCTCGGAGGAAGGTTGTAGTTACTTTCCTAGGTATACAACATAATATCATAACCGCTATTCCTGCTTGATTCTAAACAATGATGAATATAATTCAGAACTCAAAACTAAATTCTAAAAGTCTACTTTAATTGCTCTGCATGGGGAAAAAGTACTTCAATAATATTTTTAAATGTTTCCAAATCTCTCTGAGAAAGATAAATATTTCATTTATATAGCAAAGCCTCCTAGCAAAAGTTACATTTAGACGTAAAAAAACTCTATTTTAACGTAGTTGAAGCAATTTAGCCAAAAAGTGTGTTTATAAAATCCAGATTTGCCACCAAAATGAATCAAAAACGTAATCTGCGGTCAGTATCTGTTAAAAATTCTTCACAAACTGAACATGCTCATTATTTCTATATCTAAAATGATCCACAACAGTGATTGATGTTCTGTTTTTGCCTCAAAATGCATTGCTATGTTAATCTGTGCACAACTTTTTTGGAAGCTTAACAATGATAACCAGAGCCATGATTTTTGTTCAGAATGTATCCCACGTTAAATTAAATTCAACACTAAATGTCAAAATTGTGACCAAAGCCTTAGTGTTTGTACTTGAATGCGTTTTCAGCACAATCTGCGCACAATTTGCATGCAAATATTTGCAAAGTTGTTGGCACTTACTATAATTTCACCACAGGATTATCAGTTTTTGTTTGAAAACTTGTCACAAAGGTAATCTGTCCACAAGTTTCTCACAAATTGTGACACAAACTCAACTTGTATACTGAATCGTTGCAAAAACTGATCTTTGCTTAGTCTGAGTCACAAAATGCTTCACAAACTGTACAATTATCCAATTCTTACAAGCGTCCACATATATAATTGATGTTTGGTTTTGTCTCAAAATGCTTCCCAAATTTAATCAGAGCACAACTCAACCCAACTTGCGCCCAGTTTGAGCCTCAAAATGCTTCTTTATCTTGATTAAAGGACAATTTTCAGTCCAAACAATTTCACAGAAGTTAACCAGAGCCACGGTGTTTGTACCTAAATGCAATCTCTTCTCAATGTGCGCCCAACTTGCACGCAAATGTGATGCACAATCTCAATCTGTGCAGTTTTTGTCACACATAATGATCTAAAACACGCTTTAGTTTGGAACAAAAATGACTCGCAAACTCAACTGATGTTCAGTTTTGTCTCAAAATTTGTCGCAAAGTTGATCTATGCTCATGTTTCATGCAAATTGGGACTGTGCATTGTTGAAAACACTGACCTATGCTCTATGACTGACTGAGCAACTAGGGATACCAAGGTTGAGCATAAAATACATTGATACAAAATGAATTATAATTGAAAACAAGGACACGTTGCAAAGTAGAATATGCCTCTACCTTGGCTAGAATTGATACAAGACAAAGTAATTCGACAAAGTAAATTATACAACATGTGAAGCATAAATACAATGAATACATGATACATGAAATTATGATATACATGAAATACAATTTAATGAGCAAGTGCATCGACGTCAAAGGGAAAACTGGAGGGGGCACACTGTCCTGAGGGTACACAGTGAGGCTTAATTAACTTGAGTCCTTTATCAGCAGTAGGTAGCAGGGTTCACTTCAGAGCTAGCACAGGGCAAAGCCAGGATGGACTGAGTGAGATGCACTTGCACGACAGGGTTACAAAAATATATATGACTCCGACATGTTGGGCGCCTTGGCAACGACTGCCCAGTTGGGCACCTTGGCAATGAGTGTGCGCTGGAGCTCTCCAAATGCGGCATCCAGGCAGGAGCTGCGCGCGCATCCTGGCGCATGCTCCCTCCCTTCTGGTTTTCTGGAGGCAGTAAGCCTGGGGGCTTACAAGAGGACAACTTGTACTCCAAACAATTTAACAAACGTGAACCAGATTCGTGATGTTTGTACTTAATTGCAATCTTGACTCCATTTGGGCACAACTTGTACTTCAAAGTGAAGCGCAATCTCAATTTATGTCAAGTTTTTGCTGAGTTTGTGGCCCAAAATGTTTCACAAAGGCACATGGCATTCATTCTGTACACAATTGTCCACAAACTCAATGTATATTCAGTTTTTGTCTGAAAATGCAACATTTAAGCTGAATTGGATCACTCAACCTGTTCAGAAATGCTTCACAAACCTAATTTGCGCAAAAGATGATGCCTTATATACTACATAACTTACCTCGACTCATTAGTCGTCCGTTCTCGCCCTTATTCAGCAAGATTCTGACTTAAAATGGCTTTTAAACAAAACTTTTTTTGGATTTGAATTGCTTCAAATACCTAATGTCAACCTTTCCACGTCTTCTTCCGATATTCTACTTACAATTTTTCTAAATTCACGGTCGTTGAGGAGTTGAATTCAGTTTTCACGAACGTCATTTTCATTTATCACCTCTACTTATCACCTTTAAAGGGTGTAAAATTGACTCGCAATATTCACCACCACTATTTAAAATTGTTTATTAATTTATTAGCGTAGGTATTATGAATAGCAATATTTTCTTCTGAAACTAAAATATCTCAATGAAAAACTTAAAAAATTCTAAGAACTACTTATTATAAAATACAAGTGTCGTTATCGTCTTCTGGTGATTTTAAAAGGCTTTCATACGTGTCATTGTGTAGGTAACAACCGTAGTATAGCGTTGTAGAGCGACATGAGCATGTAAATTACAGTACTTGTTCGATTAGGTTGATTCAAGTCGGTGAACAGTTAATGTTCATTTGTATTACGTTGAATTCTTTATAATGAAGTCGAGTAGAGCGTTTTGAAATAATTGTACTTTTGTTGATTTTTGTTTACAACTTTCAAGTTGTTATTGTTGTTCGGGTCTTGCGCACAAGGCTGAACTAAGATCCTAGGTACAAATATAACTCGCACAACTCAGGTCCTATATTACAATAACTTATGATCGTAATGCGTTGTTGAAATTAATTTCATTTGTCATTCCATTTTCTTTGTGTAATGAAATCAGGAACGACAATTTCTAACCCTCTCAATCTCATTTTCCTACTTCAAAATAATTTCAATTCAGATCGCTACATTTTCATTTCATTCTATTTCAATTAACAATTCTTTTAGAAACCTTTTACTTATTCTGCATTTATAATTCACAACAACTTTCCAAAGTTTTCAATTTAATTAATAATTTTACACCAAAATGAACTATGTTTCATTTCAAAGGTCAAAACCTCAAATAACAAGCTTCTTTGCGAATTGTTCAGCGTAGTTCTAGTTGAATGCTTGGCATCACTTTCATTCGTATGGTATGGGAAACTAGATTAATCCGAAAATTATTGTAAACGCACTTTGGAGCGGATTTGCGCATCATGTTTGTGAAAAGTGACGAAATTAACATTCGCACTTATAAAAAAAAGTAAATCAACGAATTTCATTCGATATTATCGCGTTATGTGAATGTTTATATAAATTGTGACGCATGGTTAAAATTAAAAATTTAATACTGAATTAAACTTTTATTTGTCGTATTTAGTTGATAACTATATTTCAATACGTGGTTAAGATATTTTTGGTTTTATTTTAAAAACACCATTTAAACACCTATTTAAATAATTATTCAAATCACTGTGTTGACTCATTGTTGAATAACTTGAGGTCCCTCATGATAAATTTGCTAATGATCATTATGTGAATACAATTTTGTGATAGCGCTATTTATACAAATTATATATGTGTGTTGTTGATCGTTGTGTTTGCATGATTTTCCCACTTCTGAATTCTCTTTAAGGACTGTAAACAGACTCTCTGTGCCAAAAGCAAGGATTATTCTGACAGATTATTGAGCTGAAAGCGGGTGTAGAAATGGCCGATGAATATTCCATGTCCTTCAAGATTCTACCAGTGGCTAGAAATCGTAGGTAACAGACAGTATTTCACGTGGGAATATCGTTCTTCTCATTACTATGCCACGTTTCTCAATCAAAGGAGAACTTGAGCTGAGCAGGTCGAGGTATTGTGTCCCCTCTTCCATCCTCGAATAATTTCGCCAACCATTTGGCTCTGTCTTCAGCTTCTTTAATAATTCCACACAAGACAATTCACTCTTCTTCAATAACGAGCGGCAGAATGGTTTTCGACAGGAAAAAAGTACGGATGATGTTTAAGAGGGGACTGACGTACCTGGACGTGGGAGAAAAAGTCATCTGTATTTTCAAAGATATGCCAAAAGTGTATGATACAGTGTCCCACACCAAACTAATCGAAGCTTTTCAAGCAACGGGACATCAGTAAAGGTTTAGTGAAATGGACGGCGAGTTACTTGTTTGGGAGATACCATATCACGAAAATTTGTGATGTTTTTAGTGATGAGAGTCCTTTTAAGTGTGGTATCCCACAGGGAACTCTGTTGGGACCAATTTACTTCATTGTATTTATCGAAAAACTATTGAGGACTCAACCGGAAGGTTCGCTTTCGCGGATGATACCACGATCTGGATCACGGGTCATACATCGGGGGACACAGTCAAAAAAGCTCAGAACTGCATAACGAAAACGAATATTATTCTTCGCAAAATGGAAATGATGGTGACCTCGCAAAGACCACTTCCGTGGCATTTGAAAACCGAGACAGGGATGTCCCCAACATTGGAGTATCAAATGCCAAAAGGTGGATTGTAGAAGTTCTGACTCATCCTGTGCTTGTCCGAAAATTGAGCAGGTGGCTTCCACTCGCTATCTTGGGGTTGAGCTTGACCAATGCCTGAAGTGGGACGTGCATATAAGTAAACTTGTGACTGCATTGAGGAAGCTTATTACGTTTGTAGAGAGGTCCGGGATTTTCTGCCTTTAGAAGCAAGAAGGATGTTTTATTTGGCGCTGGTCCAATCACAGCTGATCAACGGGGTCTCGGATTGGGGAGGAAGTGGAGCGGGTTTTTTGGATTTGGTCTTTATGGCTCAGAAGCTGCTCATAAAATTCTTCTTAAGAAAAAAAATGAGATATCCGACTGTCGAAACGTTCAGACAAATGAGAGTGTTGTCTTAACCCGACCTCATAGAAAAAATAGTGATCATCAAGTCATTTAAAATGGTTCAGAACAAGAAGCTGTCATTCCTTGACGGGGGTGTCACTAGAACCCAAAATCGGTGCTTTATAGCTGTGCCCTTCAGGAAGACACTTCGAGGCCAAAGGGAGTTTGGTTGTAGGGGTGTATAGTTGTTCAATGGGGAACCTGAGAACATTCGAACATGTTGCTCTCTTTCACGGATCGGATTTTTGTTGTTGAGTAGGAAGTGTTGAGCATGCAACTCCTCCCCACAGCACAAGTCTACTTCTAGTTGGGAGTAGGATTGTCAATCATAAGCGATGTATGTATCATGTTTTCAATAATAAATGCAACCTACTCGCGGCTTCCCTTAGATCTAGGTTGTACGATCTTTCCGTTTTTTGGCTAAACACCCCAAAGTTACGCGTAAAGTTTAAAAAGAACTAAGCAAGATGACCGGCTGACGAGCGATACCGATTTTTTTTTCAATTTGATAACCTAAATGAAGTTTTTCCCGGCAGCACTGTGCTCTTACGTGCCCATTCTTGTTTAATTCCGAAGGGTATGGAGAGAGGGATGTTTATTATGAGAAAGTTAAATTAATAATGGAAGCCGTGAACCGAGGATGAGAAAAGGAAAACCGCATATTGTGCTGCTACGGAATCAGGAAGGTGCATTTGCACAAAAATGGGACTTACTCGGTCCTAGACCAGCTGGAGGAGAAATTAAATTAATTTAATTTAATTTTGTATTCAAATGAAATTGGATAGACGCGGATGGCATCCTTGGATAGTCAGTGACGCCATTTAAGCACTAGGTCACATTTGCTCCATAGCCACCCCCGCTCGACTGTTTAGAAGCCAATGGTGTGGAAGCTATGAGACCAAACTATGAGATGAGGCGAGTTATTACGAAGGCATATCAGCAGCAAAAGTTCCCTGAATAACCTGGTGCCTCCACGAGTTCCATCCTGGTCTGCTGTAACCAGGGATGCCTGTTGCCCAGGAGCCTCAAAGCAGAGGTGGTCGCAGAAACAGTATTGGGCAGATCTGCGCATCTATACAACAGTATCTATACAGCAGAGTCATTGATGACCAGATGCTCATGGAGCCTGCTGAACTGCTGTTGTGATTCAAGGGGCGAACAAATTGAGGAAATATTACTGCCACACAATCAATATTAAACGTCAGTATTGGGCAATTCAGATCAAAAAGTGCAAGAACTAAGCGATTTTTGTCAGCTAACTCTTCTAGTGAGTACAAATTTGGACATATCCAGTGGAGTACCATGGAGTATCTAGGAAAAGTATGGAGAAGCATCATGCTGGTCGCGGATTGTGACCGGCCAGTGGGATTGTACTGGAGCGGTTTCCTGATGAAATAGCAAGAATACGAGTATGTAAGCCACGTACTGTTTGAACGGATTTATTTTTGGCCAGTTGTGGATGGACATGCCCGATTGTTGGCATAATATTTGCCGGTAATAGCTAACCCTATCGGTATGATTGAATATATTTAGGATTTTATGTTATGTAATCCATTAAGAGACGAGCGATTGGGGTCGATAATCGATTGGTTTAGTGTGCAGTGTCTTGCGTTGAATTGATGCGACATCGCTTATCAATCAATTTGGTCAGCCGGAATCAATTAAAGACGACCGCCTAATCAGCGCTTGTTGTTCGGACGACCACTTTCCCGAGTGGGATGCTAAGGGTCGAAGACACACGGAGCCAGCGAAATCACGATCTCACCCCGATCTACTGGATCCGCTCAGAACCCCGATTTCATCCCTTGACTCCTTGGCAACCTCAACCCCTTCGTTCAGCTTCAAATCGATCCGTCACGTCCCCTCCAGCGCAGTTTCCAAACGTGAAATTTCCCCTCCGTCGAGTCCAGAAGCTTTCCAGCTCCAGGGACAGCGTCTTTTTTTCTCCGCCTTATGTTCTTTGCGCCATCTAACGGGATCTTCGAGGCACCAATTGTCAGCAACGGCGATTCATGTTCAACGTTTCGCGCTCGCACTTTGGCTGTGATGAGTCTGAAGAAATACGCGACGATTGGTGAGCAAAAATGCGAGCCCAGAACTGGGAAAAGGTAAATATGCTCATAAACGCGTTTTGCACTGTTATTATTGCGCATTCTTACGCAAATCCGAGCTTCCTTTCTCGAATACAAAAACCAATTCCGTCTATAAACGATCACCAACCTCCACGTAGGTACTTACTTACCGAAAAGCCCCTCAGAAAAGAACACAACCATAAAATTCCTCATTTCTTTTCCAGACATGTAACCCTTGAGGACCCCAAAGACCCTAAAGTTCGAGATAAGAGAGAAGATGGAGCTCATACGCACGTGAGTACGGTATTCTCCGATTCCAGACAGATAGCGTCCAAATCGCTTCCGGCCGCGACCCGGGTTTAACTGCCATATAGCGTGTTCAGGTGATTTACGAATCAAAAGAAAAAAAACTACGAGTGGCCGTTGATCGCGTGTAACTTGCGTGTTCACACAAAATGACACGTCTTTTTTCCCATAAATAGTAGAAACGGCAATGATTTCATTTCGCCGAGTTTACACGATTTAGAACAAATCCTAAGACATTTGGAGCTTCTCATAAAAGCTCATTTTATTATTACAACACCAAAAATGACAGAAGGGTCGTTTAAATACGTAATTTTTGTCTGCTGTTTTAGGGGCGTATGGTCCAAAATCAGCGTTTATTTTATTTAAAGTGTTGTATTCAAAAATAACTCATCAAGGCCTACCACCAGGTGAGGGTCCCACACTTTTGGAAGCTAAACATAATATTTGTAAGTACATAAAAGAAAATGCATTTATCACCGTTCCATGCCAATAGTTAAACCGTAATGAGTTAGAAATACTAGATAACATTAAAAAACGTTCATTAAAAAAAAATTCATTTGTAAGACTGCTAAGGGAGGATTCGAAAAATCAGTCTAAAGTAGGCGCCGTTCCGGAATTTTATATGGCATGTTACAGGGTGTTACCTAAATAAATAATAGATACGAGCTTTCCATCCTCTAATTCGAGGAATTGTATAAAAAATCTATTAGCATCTAATTCTTGTCTTTCCTTTTCCTACATTAAGCGATGCCATGCTCAATCAGTTCCAATTGGGCCAAATTGACCAAAACCTCACCAAATTCATTCATAGACTTAACAACTAATTTTTTATTAAATATTGCTCATTTTGGATTCGAATCCTGTGTAAAAGTCCATAAAAATGCAACCCCTCAACCCTTTTTTCTAGTTGTGTACTTCAAAAAACTTGCCTTTCACACTACTTTCACCCATTAATTGAAACAAAAAAATCGCTGTAAATCATTCCGCAATAATTATTGATTATTTATTGGAAGTACGGACTCATTCCAATCGATTCTGGTCCAAACTTTAGTGGAAAATGATACTCCACATGCCTAGCTACCCGAAAATCCACATTCGAAATAGGTCGGTAGGTTGTACCCATACCCACCCCAGGGGGACCGTCCAATTGGTCCAAAACCCGTCTCAATGGATTCAGCGTCCAAAATTCTATGGTAAATAATACTCCACATGCCTAGTTGTAGATAAGTCGATTGGGTACTACCCCAAAATTTGCACGTTTGTCAAAATTTCTTGACTCAGAGAAATATAAAATTCATATTCACTACAGGGATCACCTGCATACGCCATAGGGGGTTTCTGCAGCCCACAAAAAGCAAACATTAGCAAACAGCATGGATTCCTTTATGTTGGGCAGTTTGGGCAGACAATTGATGGAAATAGTGAAGATTTTCAGAGTAAACGTTGAGTCGCTTGGTTATTCCAACAAATAGGCTTGTACCTACTCAGTTTCGAGAAAGCTGCCACATTCTGGAAATTTTTGCTAAGTGACAGCAATGTCTTGGTTGGGATGGTTCCCCCATATTGGAGAACCGAACTGATAGTTGGACGTTTTGCCTGAATTCAATTCAAATTTTATTCTATGTAATTCATAAATCAATGTCATGAATACGATATTTGATAGTTATGAGGACGGTGTAGTGGGGGAAAACGTGGACAATTGTTGTTGCTCTAAGCCAACACAGCGTCGTGTCTTCCTGTAATTGCACGTGGATTGATAGAGTACGATGGCAAGTGCCAGTCATGCAATGAGCAGACACAGAGACCACGACCCAGGACACTGATAAAGAAGCGTCGGTGTCTATGACCCCTTTTATGATCATCATGCTTCCCTCCATGGCTCTCTGAGTCCCCTCAATGCAACGTCGTCACGTCTCCCTGTGATGGCCCATGGGATGATAGGCTACGACGGCAAATGCCTGTCATGAAATGAGCAGGCGGCCATTCTATGTCTGCCTCCTTGTTTGCGGCTTCAAGCTGTTCAAAGTTCATATTTTTTCACCTAAGAACACAGGGGCCACGGCTCAGGACTCTGAGGAAGAAGCGTCGGTGTCTATGACCCCTTTTATGATCATCGTGCTCCCCTCCATGGCTCTCTGAGTCCCCTCAATGCAACGTAGTCACGTCTCCCTGTGATGGCCCATGGGATGATAGGCTACGACGGCAAATGCCTGTCATGAAATGAGCAGGCGGCCATTCTATGTCTGCCTCCTTGTTTGCGGCTTCAAGCTGTTCAAAGTTCATCTTTTTGCACCCAAGAACACAGGGGCCACGACCCAGGACACTGATAAAGAAGCGTCGGTGTCTATGACCTATCATCATGCTCCCCTCCATGGCTCTCTGAGTCCCCTCAATGCAGCTTCGTCACGTCTTCTTGTGATGACTCGTGGGGTGATAGGCTACGACGGCAAATGCCTGTCATGAAATGAGCAGGCGACCATTCTATGTCTGCCTCCTTGTTTGCGGCTTCAAGCTGTTCAAAGTTCATATTTTTTCACCTAAGAACACAGGGGCCACGGCTCAGGACTCTGAGGAAGAAGCGTCGGTGTCTATGACCCCTTTTATGATCATCGTGCTCCCCTCCATGGCTCTTCGAGTCCCCATTACGCGGCGTCTTATCAAAACCTTTGTTATTTGTACTAGTTCTCATTGACGTACAGTTAAATTATACCACAAATGCACTCTCTAATACGGTAAAAATTGTGACAAAAACATAATAGAGAGTTTATGGATAAAGTATTGTTCGCTGCTTCTAAGAACTGTAAATTATTGTAATATTCAAAAATAATCGGATGAGATAATTGATGAAACGTTGAATTATTCTGAGGCGGTGATCGATAGAGTTTGACAAGACAAGGGGTTGTTTTGAGCCGTGTGCAACCTGGCGTCTTGCTGGGATGTGGGTCAATGGCGGGGGATGTCGGCCCTTGAAAATCTCGCCCCCTACCGTCGAGGTGGTTATATAAAGGACGAGAAAATTGAAGTGGCGGGCAGAGGGGAAAGATCAATGAATGTGTTGCTCTGTACTGCATCTACTTAACGTCTTTTTGGGTTGTTAGGTGGCCTCGTTGTTTTTCCCTTCTGCTGAGAAGATGATGTTGAATACGATAAGAACGAGGAAGACTAGGAAAAGAGAGGAACCCTTTGGCTGCATCTTGAGATAAAAGAGCCTTTGCTCTGCTAAATGATGCCGACCTTGAATTAAATATTTATTCAGAAATAATTTAATGAAGAATTAAAGATATGGTTTTGCGCAAGTGGCCGGCTGTCATCCAACAGAGATTCTCGTTCTTGTAGGTCTTTTCTTGAGCGGAGACAAGTTGGGATACAGCGGTCACCCATCCAAGTAATTGCCCTCAGCGTTCCTTAATTTTTGGCATAGGTATCGGCAAGTCATCAAATTTAAAACATTTAGGAAACAGAATTGAAATTAAACCATAATCGGAGTCGTCAGAATAACTTCATTTGGTTTGTTTTTGTAGGGGCTTTGCCCGTTGATGGCAGCCAAATACCTTCAAAATCACCATTTCTATACTGCCATCAGCAAGCAGGAGGCCAAACCCTTAAAACAGAAATGGACTTTGTAGATATCAGTTGAACGGCTGCTTCTGGTGGAATTTGCGTCCAACTGAGCTCTTATCAGTTGTTCCAAAGGAGGGTGGAAATCGAACAGCTGCCCAGCTCCTTCTGCTGCAGTTTACTTACTGAAGGAAGCGCCATTTGCTGTCGGCAATTGAGCGTTCCACATCCCCCTGCTCGCTATTGAACAACAATGAAACATCGATTTAGACGGCATTTCAACACTGATTGGTTTTCGTTACCTGTTTACTTACATAGCGAGTCCCAAGTTAAGAACGGCAAAACTTCAAGAGATGATTTTACATCAAATTGGCAACAAAAATTGTCTTATACATTTTTTTTGTTAGGTTGTCGTGTTTTCAAACTTATTACTGAATAGTCGCGGGTATTTCTTCATTTTTCAAGTGTTCTCAAATTCAAAGATACTGGTAGAGAGCTCTTTGTCCATGTTTTGACGTTACTGAACAACAGTTTGAAGTGGGAGTGAAGGTCGTAGAGCAATTGATAATTATGTACTAAAAATTCCCGCAATTTGTGAAAGGTTCCCCACACAAACATATTGTTATGTATTAGGGGTCCATGTGTCAAGAGTTTGCAGTAGTTCCAGTAGTCAGCACCACCATGCTTAGGCTTGGTGAACAACGACACCCATTCTCTTATCAGACTTAAAATCTTTAAATTTCGTATCCCTCTGATTTCAAACTAGGATTGTTTGCTAGGTTGTATGAGTTGAACATAAGCCTGGAAAGAGGAACATCTCACAAATTACGGGAATCTCAGGTATTTTTAATTGTTCCATCACCTTCAAAGCTGGTTCATACTCACCTGTTTGGAAGGACGCAGAAACGTCCATACAGAAGAGATCCAATCAGGATTGAATGCGCATGTGGCTCTGTACTGCGTCATCTGGTCAAGAGTTTTGATTTTTGAACGCATTGTATGCGCGTCCTTCACCGTTTTGGCATCACTCTCACTCAAAAATGTAGTACTGTAGTGTCAAAATTTGAGCAAATTTATCTTTTTACCGGTATTCTTAGATTTGGAAACAAGAACTTGAAAAACGCCGTTGATGGTAATTAAGTTGAGACACCCTATTTGTTTGGGTGGGTGTGGGTTGGTCAAGGAAAAAGTCATCAAAGGCATCGCTCTTCAGGACCATTTAGGAAAGACATCAACAAGATTCAGAGCCATCATACCACTTGAACATGGGAACACTCAAGGCATTGAGGTAATTCTGGTTCAAATTAATCTAAATGATTAGTTTGACGATTCCCGTATCTTCGGAACGCGTTGCTGCGGCCGTTTACTTCCAACTTTTAAAACAAGCTTTGTGATTTCCACGCAGGAACACGTCAGAGGTGGCAGGCATGTGCCTTTTATGGGAGCGTCTGCCGTCCAGTCGAACCACAGTCATCAGCCGATCGTACCAGAAACCGTGCAGAAGATCAGGGCCATGTTCCCGACCGTTCCTGAAACTCACATCAAAGCCCTCCTTCTCAAGTAAATATGAAAATTTAATTGACATTAGTGTTGATACGTTTTTTGCACACTGCATGCACACCCTGCGCGGCGGGTGGTGGCAATGGCAACACCAACCCTATGATCGCCTTCAGAGAACTGAGAGAGACATTTTCAGTCAATTGTATCCTTCAAGCTACACCAACGCCTAGAAAGTGGGAAAAGAAAGAAAAAGTAGGCAATACGCTGGGTGCTCTGACCAATCAGGATCATCAAGGATCAGCAACATTTCCTCCATGCTCAGGACCTCCCGTCCCAGGCAGCTAAGACTGGCATATCCCAAGAAATGTTTGGTGGTCTCGTTGACCCCCATATTGCAAAGGGTGCACAGGTATATCTTGTCCCTAACCCAGAGCTGCCAGTTCAAATTCAGCAACTCATTGCGCACCTCATCTTGGGCCAGGTCCTCTGCTTAGCTGGTCAAGATGCTGATAAAGCAGTTGAAACCGGGTGCAACCAGTCTTTTCTCGGCAGCAGCTTTGAATTCCAGAGCGTGCTCCCCAAGCACAACCTCTGCCATCTTTTTAAAGATTGCTGGGTCAAATGGGTCCCCTTCAACTCTTTGCTGGCAGCCTCTTTGCTGGCAGCCACCAGTCAAGCACTGCCACTTCTCGGCCTTTCCAACCCTCCTTCTTACTAATTCGAGAGCTGTCTCGTCTGGCAGCCTTAGGGGAGGAGCCTTCAGGAGGTAATCTACGTCATCCAACTTATTCTGTGGGCTCGCTACTATTACTGTTCCAACATGCCTCACAATCTTTTCAGCCTCTCCCCTCTAAACAATTTTTTGGCCAGCCGTTAACAGTGACCGCCTTTTACATTCGCCTTCTTCAGACCATTGAGGAGATCAAACTGCAAAAAACCAGTTTGCATGCCAAACTCTCACGTTTGCATGTCTTTGCCGTTTGAGGCAAGATTAGAAATAGGCTACTTTGTCCCAGGCCCAGGAGTATACTTCCAAAACTAAAATGACCAGTACTTTGGTCGAACAGATGAATGTAACTGACTATTGAAACAGAGTTGTGGCAACAGAGACGATAAGTACACACCAAAAGTGGACCTTGAACAGGTGACAAATTCCAATACAAAAAAAAATATACGAAATTTGTATTCTGTAACAGATATTTTGCCACTAGGTGTTGACAGAGCGCCCTCACAGAGCTGTGCACCAAGCAAATACATAAGTTGCAGGCAGCATGGAATGAAGGATTCCCTCATTCCATGCATGCAGGCTGAAGTCACTTCTACCTCTAACCATAAAAAAAGTTGACTCATGTTGTTTCGTTGGCAGGTATCACGGTAGAGATGCAGTGGTTGTGTCAGCACTCCAGGTGGAGAAGTACCCTGTGGCCACGCCTGGCCCTTTCACGCCACCACCGTCCAGGCAACAGGCAGCAAGGGCGCCAAATCCCCTTGCATGTCGCCCACTTCCAAAACCTCACTCGCCGAAAATGAAATTGAGGTAAGAAAAAAGACGAGAGCCAGGACACTGCGCATGCGTTCCAAGGAGCTGACCGGAGCTTATTCTGCTCCTGTTCTTTTCCCCTTATCATTTTTCTTCTTGTGTTCTTCCCTGTCTGCTGACATTACATTAGATCGTGTTCCTGACAGTGTTCCTGTCTGGTTATCAAGTAAAGATAGATTTATCTCAGGCAAGTCATGTGTCAGGTAATGTTTCTATCTTGTCTTATATTGTCAACCGACCAATGCTCTTCAGGTATTTGAAGAGCGTGTTCCCGGTCGTTGAAGAGACAGTTCTCCTTGACACGCTATGCAGCGCCGACAACAACGTCACGCACGCCACGGAACGTCTCCTCAATTTGGGGTTCAATAAGAAAGACACCCCTCCTCCGAGGGTGTCCCTCAAGAAGAAGACACCTGAAGAGGCGAAAGAGGCCATCAAGAAACCACCAGCTCCCGCAAGAGAGAAAACACCCGAAGAAAAGTTGAAAAGTGAGCCGCAGTATTATTCAAAGTGTTTGGGAATTGCAGTATTGTAAGTAATGTTGAATTCCTGAAAACACAAACACAAATTTCAAAATGTGTATTTCGAAAAATGGATTTTCGGCGAGCTAGGCGTGTGGAGTATCATTTTCCACTAAATCTTGGACGATGAATCCAATGAGATGGGTCCCGGAACAATTGGAACCCATTGGAAGAAGTTATGGGTCAAAATAGGTATATATTACCCATTTTGAATGTGTGTTTACGAGATTTCTGGTACCTAGGCGTGTGGGGCATCATTTTCCACTAAATTGTGGACTCTCAATCGATTAGAATGGGTCCGGGATCCGCTACACCCACTGTTTCCATTTTCCCCATGTTAAAGAAATGAGTCTCCAAGCGCCTGGTCCGAGGGATGAATTTGCTGCATTTTGCATACCTAATGACGATTTCCTGTGGGTGCGGTGGACAAAATCTTATCAAAATATGACTTTTGTAATTTCTTTCGAGGAATTACGTTAATTGAAATGATTTTTATAAAAACCCGTAGCAAAATTACGAGTTTTATTGGATTCTAAATCTAGAAATATTCACAAATAACGTGTGGATTTTCAAAAAGAACCAACAATAAATGTAGTACATGCAATACGTTTTAGTGAAATATTTATACAATCATTCTTTGTCGTCTTCGTGCAATCTTGTTGATTTTGATTTTATAACTTGGAACTACCTAAATAATATTTGGTGGTTAGGGTTTCTTTAAAAAAGTCGAATTTTCATCTCCTCTCTCATTATTTTTACTCCAATGTTTTGCCAGGTCTAGGCCTGGCATCCTCAGGGTTGATATCAGCAACTGGGACTCCAAATCTATACAGGATGGCTTGTTGTCAGCTACATTATTGGAGGGCTGTCTATGGTTTATGGCGGAACAATTGTCAGGTGTAACTATCTGGCTTGAGTACTATATTTAATTTAATTGTTCAACTCTTAATTGTTAAGATGAGTCGTAAATTGTTCAATTAAAATCCTTAGAATGGATAAGTTACCGCAGGATAACACTGATCTATTCACTGGGCGGGCTACAGGAACGTTTGTATAGGTGATTATAACACTTACAACTATTAAAATTTGGTTTTAACTATGTGCATCACACAATTTATTGTAATTTAACGATAACACTCACAAAACAAAAGGATGGTAACTAGATAAAGATGAGCGAGGAGATGAAAGGTCAACCTAACACATTTGATACCTAAATAATACAGGAATACAGGATTGATGATTCCTCATTAAACGGTTTCAGTTAAAGAGCGGATATGCAGGAAACATCAAGATGTCGCTGAAAGAGTAGTGTCCATCGCCCTGGACAGCGCCTCTTACAACGAAGACACTGCTGAGACGATCCTGGAGCTCATGATGAGCGAAAAACCACAACTGTCGAAGTAAGCAGTCAAGTTTTATGCACCACCGTGATGGAACAATTTATTTGTGATCGAAAAAATTTCGATCCAGGCGTTTGGGGTATCATTTTCTACTAAATTTTGTACGCTGAATCCAACGAGACGGATCCTTGGAACGATTGGCGCCTACCGGAAGAGGTTATGGGTCAAAATGGGTACCACCCACCTATTTCAAAAAGCGGAGTTTCGAGATTTCTGGCACATAGGCGTGTGGGGTATCATTATCGATTAAATATTGGACACTGAATACAATGCGACGGGTCCCGGAACGATAGACGCCCACCGGAAGAGGTTAGATTAATTACACAGGGGTAGAGGGGGTGTTCACTGCAGTCTTAACATGCATCTAGGCCTAGTGGCCCATTGTGCTATCTTCTGGTTGGTCACAAAGCAAGCCAGACTACAAAGACAAGCGTATGCCCCCGGACAACCGTTTTGGATACTTAATGCCTGTACTAAAT
The DNA here is from genome assembly GCA_019603395.1 of Cyrtorhinus lividipennis. NCBI lineage: Eukaryota > Metazoa > Arthropoda > Insecta > Hemiptera > Miridae > Cyrtorhinus > Cyrtorhinus lividipennis. The sequence continues at coordinate 6,381,918 of CM034001.1, forward strand.
TGGCCTCATGACGTCGAGTAAACGCCGGGGGTGCTGGATTTGAACCAACAGCCTCAAAACTTTGACCACAGAAGTCTCGAGCCCTTAGAGACCAAAGCCTTAACGACCTCGGCTACCTCGGCAACCAGAAGAGGTTATGGGTCCATATGGGTTTCTATCTACCTATTTCTAAAGTGGTTGTTCGAGATTCCTTAGAACCTAGCCGTCTGGGGTATCATTTTCTACTAAATTTTGGACGTTAAACCCAACGAGACGGGTCCTTGAGCGATTGGCGCCCACTGAAAGAGGTAATAGGTCAAAATTGGTATGTATGTACCTATTTTTGAAAAGTGGGATTTCAAGATTTTTGCCACATAGGCGATTGGGGTATCATTTTTAATTAAATTTTGGACGCTGAATCCAATGAAATGAGTCCCGGAACGATTGGCGCCCACTGGAAGAGGTTATGGGCCAAAACGGGTGTCTACCTATTTGAAATTGTTCTGTTTTTTTATTTTACATATTCCAAAAACACAGGATTTTAGGCCATTCGGAGAAGTGTTTTGGTGGACAAATGGTACGTTTTGTTAATAGTCAGCGCATGTTGATAATTTATGGAACGTTGCTTCAGGTCTGTTTCTCGTGCTGTCACATTATCTCATTGTCGGGCGCTACCCAGTTTGGTCCTTAAATGACTCAATTCTTGTTGTGCTTAACCCTTTCCGCATGAAGACCTAAAATTGTTCTGAAGAAAAGCATCAGAAGTTCAAGGTTTCCCAAAATGGTCACAAAATTTGGCTTTTTGTGCGGATACGACAGTAGTTGGAGTCCTCATAGTTGTAATTGTACTCACTAGAGCCATGTAAAGATCGTTCCTTCAACACATTCCCATCTTCTAGCGCTTCAGGCCGTCGTAATACCAGAATGAAACAATCCTCCACAAAAGCTTGGGCACAAACGCTATGTTCGACATTGTATTCCACCAATCGCTTCCAAATACCGACAACTTCCTGCACTAAGAAGTCACTAGCTTCCCCTTAAACGTACCTTAAATGATTCTCGACTAACGGCTGTTCTCGTGGACATTTTCAAGAGACAACACGGAGGTGGTTGAACAACCGAAAATCATTAAAGAAGATGCCGACAGTAAAACTGAAGCTGTGCCCATTCCTTCGCAATCGACGCCGAAAAAGTCTTCGCAGAAAAAAAGGCACAAAAGCAAACCGGAAAACAGGCAAGTATTAGTCCAGGAAAAGCACATGTAAGTAAAATGGCACGTTTTATATTTTTGTGTTTTTTTGCAATTTTTGTAAATTATTTAAAATTCGTACGATCGAAATCACCAATGAATACGGTGATGGTGGTGAGGTGGTTGTTAATTAATTAATTAAAATGTGTTTGAACTTACTATAATTTAATTCGGGTTTCTTCGGAGAATTTGGAAGGGACCTAGCGAGAGGATACGGGATGTAAGTCCAAGACTTACAACTGAGCCACTAGGGATACCAAGGATGAGCATAAAATACATTGATACAAAATGAATTATAATTGAAAACAAGGACACGTTGCAAAGGAGAATATGCCTCAACCTGGGCTAGAATTGATACAAGACAAAGTAATTCGACAAAGTAAATTAGACAACATGTGGAGCATAAATTACAATTAATACAAGATACATGAAATTATGATATACATGAAATACGATTTAATGAGCAAGTGCAACAATACCGGCTGACGTAAACGGCGTCAACGTCGAAGGAAAAACAGGAGGGGGCACGCTGTCCTGCAGGTACACAGCAAGGCTTATTAACTTGAGTCCTTAATCTCATGGGGAACACAATATTACAGCTTCGGTCGACTTCAGCACGGTAGCAGAGTTCACTTCAGAGCGAGCACAGAACAAAGCCAGGATGGACTGAGTGAGACGCACTTGCACGACAGGGTTACAAAAATATATGCCTCCAACATGTTGGGCGCCTTGGCCCCGAGGGGCCCCTTGACAATGACTGCCTGGTTGGACGCCTTCGCAACAAGTGAGCGCTGGGCCTCTCTCCAAAATGCGATGTCTGGGCAGGAGCTGCGCGCACATCCTGGCGCATGCTCTCTCCCTTCTGGCCTTCTGGAGGCAGCAAGCCTGGGGGCTTACACAAATACGACAGTACTACTGATCGTCTAAGGCCTAATCACTGACCGGAATAACAAAAATTCGGATTCTAAATTCTCGGGGTTGAAGGAGTGTTGATTAGCGTGATACTATGGGCAATATTGCGAGTATTTCAGTCCTAATGTTACTAATATTTTGGATTCTTCAGACAAATCACAATTATAGCAAAATAATTTTTAATTTTAACAAACTGAATATTTTATAATGAACTTGTGAAAAATGACAATGAATAATGCGCATGCACTGGCTAGACACAATTTATCAATTATGAATACCAGAAAAACTTGACGACACCTAACAGATACTATCCAGGAAGTGACTAGTACCTTAGTAAAATGGATCATGGAGTAGGAGGGAAAAATGAACGAGAAGGATTTCTAAGCCCGCCTAACAAGATTGTGCGCAGTGGGAGTGGGGAAAATAATAAAGGGGTGCCCTACATGCTGATATGGCTGTCACTCAGGACAAGGGCACCAGATGTATCATTGTAGCATCTTATGCTGTAGTAGTATGTAGTACCTTATGCTATGCATAGGCAGCGACAGTGTTGAATTAGCATTTCCTGGACCATTCACAACTGAAGAACGATATATAGACGCAGGATGAAATTTATGGCAGAGAGAAAAATCATAGTTTCAAGACGTTGAAGGATACGTCTAAAAGAGGCTGATCCTAAACCCATATTTCCCAGTATCTATGCATTTCATCAAGCACTGTTCAGCAAGTACTGTTTGGTGTTGCTGAGCAGTTCGTCCCATTTCCCTTTCTCCTCCAGAAGTAATTTCGATTTCATTGTTCGAATAATTTCAAATCATACTAAGCTCCGTGGTCTTCATTGATGCTGATCAGCGACTCTCTCTGCTCCAACTCAGCCTCGGACATTCTGGACACCTTAGGAGAAAGTCTTCTCACACAATTGCACACTGGGTCGGCGTTGTCATTATGATGTAGGAAAGTAACAAAGAAGAATGAGATTACCACCGGGATTGAACCAATGAAGAAAAGAGTTGAATATTTAACGTTTGAAAGGATCATGTCAGCCATAATTGACAGTGGAATGGTCAAACTGAGTGCAAGTGTAGCAATAGATGTCAACAAGCACCCCCACAGCCACAGAGCCTCAGAAAGAACTGTTCCAATCAATCCATTAAGAATTATGAATGTCCATTGATGTTTACTAGGCCATTCAAACAGCTCCCACTTGCTGTAGTGAAGGAAGAATAATACTGGCCAGAGTAGCAGGAGGTTGAATAAACCAACAAAACCAAACGACATTGGAATTTCCAATCTGTCATCATTGTCGACAATTCTGAGAAAAAAGACTAGATACAAAGCGTAGAAAAAAGCGCTTAGTAGTGGTAGAAGAAAACCCAAAGCCCAACGTCTAATGTTGAGTGGGATAAACTGATGATGACCAAACCAATTATACTGAAAATCACGCACTAGAATAATTGTGGGACCAACTATTTTCCTTTAGTCTTTTCTCGGATTAAGCTTTACACATTACACGCACTATACAGAAGAAAATATGATAATGAATAATATAACCATGTTATTACTAATCGTCTACGTGTGATGAAGAAATGAAGTGAAGCAGCAATGACGTTATAATGACCGTGTAGGGGCCGCGGGAAGGCGCAAACCTACCTCACCTTCAAGACCGGGGAGTCTTGATGGCGATGAAGATACGCGACTATTCTGGGGGGAATTTACTTACCTGTATCGGTCACTTGTTAACACTTACTTGTCCTTACTGTTGTTGTTGAGAGAACTAGGGAGCCCAACAACATAAAAAGCACAATAGAAACATTGATAATTGATTTCAATCATAACAGATTCAGTCAGAAATCAGAAAATTAGGTAGAGAGAATGAAAGTGAGGTAAAAGAGGAAGATTTTCAACAATAATTTTGTCCCTAAAAATATCAATATTTAATCTATTGATGCGTTCACCTAGTTTGGAATTAATTGCACTGTACCCCCGTGTATTGAGGAATATGTAGAAGATATGAAAACGCGTCTAGTCGGCTCATCAGACAGTTTCAGGTCCGAAGAGACTGAATTGAGCGATTTATTTGGGAGTTATCTTACTGATTTCCAATTAATCAAAAGTGATTGGAAACGATATCGTAATGTATCTAACTGACTCTCAGTCTCAACAAAGATGCAAAACCCGCAAATTTCAGCTTACTCTTCTAAATGCTCTTTGAGAGACAGTCTGTGTGAAGGGAGGGTCATTTTGTGGAAAATACCCCTTTATGAGTAGAGAGAGTCATCTAGGACCTTTTAACAGTTTTGTTCTTCACCAGCAATTGTTTTTATCGAAGTTGTAACCAGCTGGATCTTTTGATGGCCCTCGGCGTTCAGTTAGGAATTACCCATAAGTGTTTCATCTTGTTGGCACCAGGCGGACTGGCTAGTTTTGCATTGAAGGGTTCATTTCAATTTATTTAACTTTGTGAGACTAGCATTGCGTCTCAAAGCCCTCAATCCATACCTCTTTTTCAAAATGTATCATAACCAAGTTGTGATTGGTATAAATTGCAAATTTGTCATTCATACTTGTAGCGCCTGGATATTTTGGTAAAGGTGCATGAAGAAGGGGTGTATCATCATTCATCAGCATCTCAATAGCTCTAAACATGGCTGATCACATTGAGGTCAAGTGGAAAAAGTAGAACACTTGATGGAACCTGGAGGCCTGGTTCGCTCCAGGCTTCACTATTGAGAGGAACACTCAAAGAAAGATTTGAGGAGAGTGAGAAAAAAAGAAGAGTTACAGAGTAATGATGCCAGGGTATGCGAGTGGAGAGTGTGCAAGTGGCCTAGTTTAGAAGCAGGGGACACAAAATACAATCAGTAAAAAGGTTCACTCAACGTTAAAGCCTCTTCCATAGTTTGAAGCAATCCCAGTGGTTGTCCACTGTAACTAACACATGTCGCCGCCAAAATGTCAGGTTGATATCTACAATGTGAAGGAAATTATTAAAAGAACTAAAATAAATCTAGATTTCCAAACAAAACAGCTCACTTGCTGCAGAAGAACTTGTGATTGCAAGTCTATTCTGTGAGCTGAAATAAATAATTGTCTGAAAAACAACTTGGCAGTGGGCTGGGACTCTGCAGTGCTGCTAGCGGTGGTTGTCCATCCCACTACAAACAGTGGGCTTGTTTCTGTCCAAGGTAGACAGTGTCGTCATAGCATGCAGCTCTGGTCCAACTTGAGATTCAAGCCTTTCTGCCACTTAACACCAACACGCTCCGTGATTGTTATGATGCGTCAGCACTGCATGGAAAGTTCTCTTGCTGCCATTTTCCCTCTGGCAGGGATGCATGCTTCTGGTTGGCTCATCATTGCTAGGTTGCTCACCATACAGCGCTGCCTGTGTTGATGTGAACCAGTGTTGGGTGCTCTGAAAAGCTGGTTCTCTCCCTAAGCCTTTTACAGGCAGTGGATGAGATAACTTCAGGCTGGGTTGAGTAGGGTCTCCCCCACCTTGTGTTCCTTTCTGCTCTCCTACATTTGAATTTATTTAGGATCAAATCATATCATACACTGTTTTTTGCACCATAATACTCATTTCATTGTATTTCCTTTAAAATTTTATTAACCTGGTTTTACATGATAGCCATAAAATGTGTGTTCTGTGGTAGTGATCCAACAAACGGTGGCCCGTCCAAACACGTTTTCCAATCGCCTTTGCTTATCAAAGCAAACGGGCCAGACTTGTCGCTGCTGAAAGGTCCCAACGAAAGTTTGTTATTGTAAGTATGCTATTAGTGAAACTATTTCAACGTTTTTCATATATATCTAATGTCTTTTATCGATTAATTAAAAAGTAATATTTCTTTATTGATGAGTCACCAAAGACTATGTACACCCTTGTCTTCAGGTGGCCCATCAATTGTACAATATTTATCTCAAATAAAGTGCCAAAGCCATGAAAACTTAGGGGACAACAATAAACCAAAAATTGCTCGGGTCCTCACCAGGGTTGCTATCTAGCGGGTGGCTGTGGAATGAAGCGCGCTCTAGAAATCAATTGTTCACCTTCCTCCCATAGCGGTAGTGTGGCATCGGGGAGAACGACTGGAGAAGATCAATATTTCAAGCGTTTGGCATAGTCCGGGAGAATGCAGTAGAAACAGTTAGAGAGATTAGGGGTACTCTGCACTTTCCTCGAGCTTAGCAGCCTTCCTCAAGCTTTCCGGAGCTTAGCAAGTAAATGGTTCAATGTTTCTATTACGAGCACAAGGAAAAACATTGGAGGACAGTTGAGCCTCTTGTTTAATCATCTAAACCTGTAGGTCTTTACGACATCGATTGTACGACTTAGTGGAATTGACGCCATCCCTGAATATGGTATTGCGCTTGTTGGAGAAGAGGAGAACAGTCCGATTTGGTCTGAACAGTCCCTAGCAGTAGGTATCTGTTCTCGCGGGACACCTGCCCAAGTCTGGGGAATCGAAGAATACGAGGCGTTCTTTCATCAAGAAGGTTCTCTGGCTGCCCACTAACACTCCAACTTGCTACATCTGGAGACAGGCCTGAGGACGATGTACGTCAGCAACTTCGGGACGCATGGAATGTATAGTGCCAAAGTGCTGTAGATGCCGTAGTCTAGATACTGGCGTCAAGTAGCAGGGGAGGCCATCCAAAAGTAGGCTTGCTGGTTCAGAAAGCAGGATTTCCTCAATGTAGGCTTCAGGGGCTGAAGTATCCCTGTTTGAGCAATATTTGCTGTCAAACCTATGACAGAAGCCAATCAGGAAAAAAGTATTTGGGAGAGTGACGAGTCGATTCGAATCATTGCCTGTTGTATGCCGCCTTGTATTACAACCCCAGCTACCTGAAAGCTAAATTGCGCAGGCAACTTGGACTCAACTGGAAGCTGTGAATTCACGGGATGGAGAAAGCTTCCTAAGTGAAACCGGGCTGAGAAGGAGATGAGCCATCAGCCTCCTTGGTGGAACCCCCATAATGGCGGCATTTTGGAAAGACTTGCCTTGGATTTCTCAGGGATTCTTAAGATACCATGGTTTTCTGGTGCAGAATTTCAATTTCGTTGGTTAAGCTTTTTGATGTATTGTTTAATTGTCACAATCCCTACCTGCCACTACATCTATCTACCTGTGGTGCCTGAATTTCGGGGAGTTTGAGTGAATCGCCAACCCATTAAATGGTGATTGCGTCATGGGTGAACACTCGTGTGGTTGGATAGGTTCTAAGCTGAACTCCCAACCGATCCAAGTTTGATGCACGCTTAGCCAAGTAAGGTTTAAGTGGAATGCCTGACCAATCCAATAATGATCTTGCCAAAGGGTGCTCAGTCGAAACGGGTAGGTTAAGCAGGAAGATGATAAGGTAGGACTTGAATGCGAGCAGAGGGAAGATTGCAATGTGGTTTGAGTTCTGCTAACTTTCTGTTCTTCCGCCAAGGTATTTATATATCCAGTCACAGGCATGTCCTGGCTCGCCCCAATAGTGAGGTTGAGTCTGGGTTTTCTCATTGCCTTGCTGCGCCCTCTGCCCAGCTTTCCTTTATTCCAAACTGGCTATTTTCTGATACAAATAGGCTTCACACTATCCATCATCAGTCAATAGTTATTCATTATGCAGAACTGTACGTATTTAATTGGGTTTGGTGCCCTGCAGGGAGGACTACGTACCTTGGATTGGAGCAAAGAGGGGGTTGGCCAAAGGAGCTGACAAGAGCCTAGTACGAGGCACAGCAGGCTCCAAAGGGCCAAACCCTCTTCTGCGCAAAGGACCGTCGTCGTCTTTGGCCAAAGGCAGCATCTATTCAAATTTCTCTTCACTGATCGACACCCGCTGCAATTAGCAGGACAGCCTCGGAGACGGAAGACCGGCCAGCGCTCCGTCCAGAATTTGCTGACCGGAGCGTCTCGATTCGTAAAGTGCAATATCATTTAAGGAAAATCTTCCCAGTGAAGAAAGCTCTGTTCTAGTCTCACTAATCCTTGCTGCATCACAAGGCGTCAACGAGAGACAAACAATTAGTACGGGCTTGAGCTGTAGACTATTTGCTGGCATTCCCGGCTCCAGTCATGTAGTCCCATTTTTCTATTTCTCCCTGCACTAGCTGCAGTAACAGTCAAATGAATACAACCTGATGGGTTTCCTGTCTTCTGTGAAGATTTCCTTAATTTAGAAATAATTCGAATTTTACCAAGTTAGAACGTACCTGATCATAACCAACAATCAACACATTGTACGAGCTAGATGGGGGATAGTGAACAGGTATCACAAAATACATCAATTCATATCAGCAAAATACCCGAATCAATACCCAATGTGGATAATTTATACAAAATTGAGTCTAAAAACAGTTTGAAGCGGAAATCAATCAATATTTTACAACGAGGCCAGGGTTTTAACGGTGTACACATTTAGGATTAAATGTAGATAACTTTCGAAACAAAATTCCTTGAATAAAAACCTTGTATAGAGTGTACTGAAATGTTGAAAAAGGTAATTATTATTTATATTTTGGCTTTATATTTTGGATTTCACCCGATATCAGTTTCGTCATCTACAGCAAACTGTTCAGACTGATTTCATTGACAATGCAAGTTCACAAGTTCTGAACCCAGGCAATGGATGGCTGAACAGGGGGTGTTCGGGGGGTGCGATGTGGTTGGTTACTTCAGAAATTTGTTTGGTTTGGCTAAAAAGTTAAGATTCTTGATGTTCTTACGTATTGGTTGAGGCAAATGGGTTACGTAGGCTCTATTTTTCGGTTTTTCGTCGGTATCTAGAGAACGGTGCATCATTTTGGAAAAACTTTTATATAATAAATGAAAGCTAATAAAATTGTCTAAAATGTTGACCATATAAAGTTTTTCCCAAATCCTCGCCGTTTTTTGAGATAAACGCTCTGGGAGATTGATTCTTATGAATATTTTCATGTTCATCTCGCACTTTTTTGTTAAACTTTGCGTGATACGTTGTAAATGGCCAATTCTAGAACAAATGTGTTACCATACAGTCGTAGATAATTAAATTGCCCTCAAGAATGTATGAATATTTGGCAATTTATCTCTTTTTACCTTACTAACTGACCTGAATAAGTTTTCAAAGTAATCAGCTGCGTCGCCTCTCACGCACTCTACACTTTTTTTTATTGAACGAGACTCTTATGGGGGGGGGGGGGGGGGCTTGAAGTTATCAAAAGCATCAGGTCAAAACGGTTATTAGGTAGGTCAGTAGGTTATTATTTCATACCCATTGCTGTTTAGATTGAGGAACCATCACGGTACCAATAACATTCAAAACGCAAGCCACCCCAACAGGCTCGAAGGCCATAAATATTGATAAGAAACGTCCATTCATATTTTCGTAACTCCCCACCAAAACTACACATTTTTCATTTGAGAACTCTTACCATCAAGTCGCCATCTTACAAAATATTTCCATACACTCCGTTTACCTTCGAAATACATTTACCCCATGGCGAAGCTCCACATTGCGCTTAATACGTCACAGAGCTACTGTAAAAAAATATAAAAAATTAATTAATTAATAAAAAATTAAAAAATTCCCCCATCAATCGTGTTAATAACAGAGAAACCCCTCTTATCGAATAGTATACAAAATAAATTTGTTGTAGTGTAAAATCAATGTTATCTGTGAAATTAATTTCCTTCAATTAGGACTAGGTCTTGAAGCGTTCAGTGTGGGACCCGCAAAACGTGTCATCCTACTAACCTGAGAGGTTTTTATGTTGAATCAGGGGTTCTGAAGAACTTTACGCATTTTTGGAACTACATTGGAGCAACATCCGTTACTGCCTGTCATACTGAAGAAGATAACTCGTCAAACAACCCTGCATGAGAAGTGGTGGGGCACTACATCCCCTCCTGCATAGAGACATAATGAAAAGCAAGGTGTCCCCACATGCCTCCAGTTCTGTAGGATGAACAGGTAGGGTGTCCCCAGACGCCACCTGCATTGTAGGATGAATAGGTAGGGTGTCCCCAGATGCCTCCCGCATTGTGGGATGAATAGGTAGGGTGTCCCCACACACCTTCTGCATTGTGGGATGAACAGGTAAGGTGTCCCCACACACCTCCTGTATTGCAGGATGAACAGGTAGGGTGTCTCCACTTGCCACCTGCATTGTAGGATGAACAGGTTGGGTGTCCCCAGATGCCTCCCGCATTGTGGGATGAATAGGTAGGGTGTCCCCACACACCTCCTGCATTGTAGGATGAACAGGTAAGGTGTCCCAACACACATCCTGCATTGTGAGATGAATAGGTAGGGTGTCCCCAGACGCCTCCTGCATTGTAGGATGAACAGGTATCATGTCTCCACACGCCTCCCGCATTCTATGATGTACAAGTAGGGTGTCCCCACATGCCTCCCGCACTGAATGTGTCTAATGTAGTGTGATGAATGTCTTTCTTTGCTGTAGTATTTTATCATTCATATGCATTACCTGTGTTGTAGTCAGTACCTGATTTACCTTGATTTGTTGTATATTTGAAGGTTCAATGATGAATCTTGTAGACAGAAAATTATTATAAATTATAGTAACATAGAAAATAGTGGTGAACATCGATTTTTACGCTAAGAACATTAGGTGATAGGTTTGTTTTTTTAGAAAATCAATACATATTGCGTTTTTCTGTGTAATTGTCAAACAAGAGTCAAGACCAATTTTAAACAAATGCCAATTTAGATGTTTTCAATATTTCGTGATTTCCTCATTTTGTGATGCCAAATACGTGAGTCGATGGAATAACCCCGTGATTTGGTTTATAGGTCCTTAGTATAGGGACTTCCTAGTCAATTCATCGCGATAATTGATGTTTTATATGTACCCAATATGCCAAAGCTCCGTAATTTACGTTGAAATTGAGAATGTGCTCACGATAAAACGCCTTGTTATCAACCAAGCTTTTGCAAGAAAAAACAAAAAATTTCTGCTAAGGTTTTTAGGATGTAAGGAGATCTTACCAAATATTATTTTTATGTTCCCTAATAATAATGATACAATTATTGTATAAACTCATCTTTTTACAGTGATTTTCAACATTCCTTAACTCTCCTTAACAAATTGGCTGCAAACCCTCCATTGATTGTACATTTCCCATGGCAGATTAAACGTTCTGACGTTTTTATGAATTATGTTCGTAAACTGCTGATAATTATGTTCAAACCGATTTAAGTTGATCACACCAGCAAGTAGATTTTACTTACTCAAGTAACCGTTCCACACGTAGTTCAATTTTTGATCTTTTCTACACTTCAATTCCTGTATTTATTTCAAAAGATTGGGCAATTGAAGGCAAATTCAAATAATTGAAATATGATTTGAATAATATGACAAGTTGACAAAATATATCAAATTATTTACGTCCTCGAATGATAATTTTGTGTGCACAAAAACGTTTAAAAACAAAACAAACTACACAGTACCAGGTCTTAGCACTCAGTGAAGCTAGCAGTAGAAATAGATGATCATCACCAAACAAACGTCTGGCAGTAGCTGCAACACTAGTTTGCCAATTCTCCGCTAGACCTCAGCGCAGTCGTGTTCCTTCTGTTGATAGCAGTCCAGTTTTCACTGCTATAGCAGGGCTTTGTATAGCCTACTTTAAGAGTGTTCTGCTCTGCTGCGAATCATCAACAGTTGTGTTTTCTGCCCTTGATATACTAGAGTGAGCTAAAAATCTATTCAGCATACAATTTTGATGAATATGATGCTGCCTCGATACAATTTGGCTACCTGTAACAATTATATGGCCCCTCAAAGGATACACAAGTATAACTGGTGTATGTCATGAAGCCCTTGGCAATGAGTACAGGCTAACCTACTGACTTGACATAAACAAACATGAAAAACTGCGACAAATTGGCTGGTTGGTTGAACTGATGAATGGATTTTTTCTGACTGAGAGCAGATTACTATTATAAGGGCTAACAGTGATAATGGGCCTTTTCATGACTGACCTGAGGTCTAGCGGGACTTTGCAAACTAATGTTGCTGTTGCTGCAAGACGTTCAGCATCACTAATGTGGTAGAGAGAAGAGAACCTATTGAAAGCTGCAAGAGTTTTGGCTCACACATGTGAATGGTTTGCCTTTTGTAGTTGGGCCAGCAAGAATACCCTGCAGTCAACATGTTAATGATGCCTGATGCTTCACTCCTCATCATTTGATTCTCTTAAAATCATTTTATATTTAAACCTAATGTGTTACACTATTTCATTTGACAAATGAGCCCTAAAAACATCTTCATTTGACTAACCAAACCTCCACCCCAACTCCTACTTGCCCACCTCAACCACCCACCCTGTCCTCCCACTACTGTCCAGTCCTTAACCCTGGCTAT
>CM034001.1:6394520-6497742 GCA_019603395.1 Cyrtorhinus lividipennis
GCGCGTGAATGCAGGGCGATGTTCGCAGTGTCCAATCAACAAGTTGCGAGGCATTTAAGCTTCGAGGTTACTGAAGATTTTCTAGCTTCTTTTGACTGATTCTCGAGTTGAGTTTGAAGGATGTTCGTTTTCGTGATTCAATCACACTAAAGTCCAAGGATCAAAAGGCTCATCTTCAGCCTGAAAACTACCCGATCATGCTTCACGTGACCTTGGCAGTGCGAACATGCTCGGATTGGGATGCGGTCACCTCGCGAGAAAAGTGACGTCAGTTGGCACCTTCAAACGGTTGATAGTGAGGCGATCATCATCCCCGATACAATCGAACACGCAGCCCTCATCCTTGAGATTGCTCGATGCAAGGTTTGATTTGAGACCAAATCACCAGCGAAAGGTCGATCTCAGACCCAACTGGTGGTGTTGACAAGGGATTGCCGGCCTAGTAATGAGAGATAAGGGATATCGCAATGTTATGTTAAATATTTCACTACTCGGAGGCGTGTTTATATTGATGACGTACATTTGTGTGAAAGTTGGGGAATTAGATTTTACTCTGACTTTAATAACCTCATATTCTGATTTTAAAAACAAGTTGATTTCCCCTTTCATGTAGTACTCAAACAATTATTATTAAAAAAGAGGGGGGGAGGGGGGTGGAAGCAGTAGTTGTGGTGAGTCCCCGAACTCATTCCAATCGATTCAGCGACCAACATTTGGAGGAAAACGATACCTCACAAGCCTAGGCTCCAGAAATATCGAAAACCCACCTTTGAAATAGGTAGATAGATCGAATGGTAGGGGGGGGGGGGGTCTTCAGTATATCGAAAAGTGGCCACTACGACCGTAAAAGGCCTGCTGCCAGTAGTGACCACAATTCTTCTCATACCTAATCAGGTGGGCTGATCAGTAAATTTTGACCCATAACCTCTTCCGGTGGAAGGTAACCTTTCTGGGGCCCATCCGATTGGATTTAGTGGAAAATTATACCCCACACGCCTAGATCGCAATAATTCTCGAAAATCCATTTTTTGGAAAACTCATTTTGACCCTAACCATCCGCAGATTTGGCCCGATTGGACTGAAAATGTTTCAAGGACCAACTAGAGCCAAAAACCGACATTTCAGATTTTTAGAAATTTTCTACTAGAAAACAGCGGACGGCGGACGGACATTTGCTTATTCTGATCTAGACACCTTGAAGCGCCCAGAAAATAAATTTTGGCCAAATCAGAGAGATTGAATTTTTGCATGAAAACATTCAAGGAATAACCAACTAAAACAAATTTCGATTGTAATGAAGATATCAGTTCCAGCTTTGGAAAGGATTAAAGCAATGCCTCAGCCGCAATCACTTCTCAGTCTCGAAACAAACAAGAGGGTTGTCTACGAAGACCCATGACAAGCCGCAGGCCGCCCTAAAGTGACACGGCCGCCTGTACAAAACCCCGGCCTGTCAGTTCCACTTGTCTCTCCCAATTATTGCACGAAGTTGAACAATAGGTGAAATAGACGGCCAGCAGTGCGACCCTTTTTTGGCTATTCTGTCTTGAGAGAGGACTCCGTTCTATTTCTGTGCGGTTCAATAATGGTCAGAAATCCCCTTGTAGCGAGGACTTCAAAGAAATGTGGTGTTTTATTAATTGGAAGTATTACAAGGAAAACCTTTATTATTCTACCTAGGTTGTGTATGATTATTCGTATTGTAACGATTTATGTTCTTCGTAACTAATTTATTAACAATTCGTTCACTTGAATACACTGTTCACATTCGCGCACTTACACAATGACAGAATCACAATACACGGTTGTAACGCAGTTGTCGCACTATTTATAACGGTTCCTGAATGTTCGAGACCCTTAAACCTCCACAGGTCGTTGACCTTGCGACGCCAGCAGCCCATTTGACCGGCGCCAGTGCGAGCTCGCAACAGTATTTTGGCAGAAGTAACCTGGGATCTTCACGAGATGAGTCATTAACCTTCGTATTTTCTGTACATTTTCATTATATTATTCTCCAAAAGTAAACTCCGACTCACTCGTGTTGAGGTTTGCGCATGTTGGCACAGTGGAACATCACGCATGTGACTAATACTAAACAAACTCTCCGTTCTCACTCTCTCAATATAATTATCCGACGGTCGATCGTCTTGCATATGAGCAAGAGTTGATTTACATACGTCCACAAAACCGCAAATTAGACGCATCGCATCCTTTAGTTAGTAAACACCTGTTTAACCAGATTTGCTGAAGACTACGGAAATGAGGAATAATTTCCCTGGAAATAATTTCGTGTTTAACAAACATAACTGAGTATACGTTTACCTGATGTGGCAACATTTTAATGAATTCACTGCAAACTTCAAGGAAAGTAGATGCATGGAATCATCGTTCACTGGAAAAACCGACTCAATCTACTCAGCGTCCGAAATTTAGTGAAAAACAATACCCCACATGCCTAGTTCCCAAAAAGTCCCAAAAATCGAGTTTTGTATGAGCACATTTTTTACTTATGCCCTCGCGAAAATTTTGATTGAATGGGTTAAATTTTTCTAGTACTAAAAATGGCGACGACGGCGGACGGAAATTTCAGTTTTTTCATCTATACATCAAGAAACTTATATTGTCAAATTTTGGGTCCAATGGGAGGGGTTGACCTTCGGCATAGTTACGTATGTTGATCATTTAGGGAATAATAAACCAAAACGCTGCAGATTCCTTCACAGGGGTTGTTTATTCCTCGGACCAGAAGCATGGAGATCTAATCGATTCAGCGTCCAAAATTTAGTCGAAAATGATACCCCACACACCTAAATCGTTAATATTATACCAGATATTCCTGAATCTAGCTTTTGATTTTCTTATGAAAAGAGTTATTGAAGACGAGCGACTCCTACCTTCAAGGGTGAGAACCAACCAAAAGGTGGAAGGAGTATCTTTCTCAACGTGAAGCCTCAAGGCATGTCTACCCGCGGAATGTGGCTGAACCACCGCTGACGTCACTGAGATAGACCGATAGAATCGACTCAAGTACGCGAAGTTTCCAAACATCTTGCATTACCTACCGCTTCGAGCCGGTAGAGCTTATCGGAAACTAGGTTGGTGTTATGCAACTCAGCCCTCATGGGGGCTTCGCGAGCTTCAATAAGACAATAACTTCGTTTCTAATAAGCTGCTTTTTTTCTCTCTGACTAAGTAAATCACATTAGGAAGAAGTGACTTTTTTTCTCTTTTGAAAACAGCGATCTCAAAATTTTGCTTCGTCTGGTTGAAGGTTATTATCGAGGTGGCCATGGGTTTCTTAATCCAAAATCCTATCTGACTTGGAGACTTGAGCAGAATGATCAGTGATGACGTATTAATTGAATAAACTATTAGAACGCCATCCGGACATGATGCTGGAATACTTGACATATTAATGAACATCCAAATTGCATCATGGTTCTCTTAATTATCATTACTATGGTATTTTTGAAGCGTGCCCTTTTTCGATCAGGCCAGGATAATACGGTGAAGTTGGCATATGGACGTAAAAATCAGACGATCACAATATTTTATCGATAGGTACAACCATTAATGTTTTGTGAACATACAACCGGATGTCGCGCCCACCCACGGGCTTATTTCCATATAGACGCTCACGTGGTTGCAAATCGGTCCACGAAACGCTTTCTTACGATACCTACTCCTACGCTACATGCTAATAAATGCGGATAAGCTTTCGATATGCTCCTAGCCATAGATTAGCGACTTCGCCTCAGTCCTCCACCTTGTTAGAATATTCGAGCGTAATGTTCGATCCAGAGTATCCAATATGCTCAATATTCATCCATGAACCATCATGGCTGTCAACTATCATGTAACCGAGAATAGTACATCTTGCACTCAGCATAGACAATGTCTCGCCATCTCGCTAGTCAAGTATAGAATCCGGATGAGAGAAAGTTTTCGAGATAAACCGGACGATCGTTATCACTAACAAGCCGATTCCATTTACCGACGAAGGACCGAACTGAGTTTACAGTCCATAGGGGAAAAGGAAATGTACCCTCGAAGTCGGAGTGGATTGAGAGGCCAAGAGCTAATTTATCGAAGGTTTTCAACTTGGTCCGGTCCATTTGTGAGATCGCTCGCCTTCATTATACCAGCAAAAGCGTCTTGTTTTCCATGGCTGTGTGCGGGGAAGAGGGTAGTTAATTGTGGCTACGACTGATTTCTCTGCAAGTGCCTTGCCAGTGCTGATCTACAGAATTGACTCAAGGGCGTTTTGGAGAGTTGAATGTTATTTTGTTCAATTCAACTGTTTTTTTTTTTTTTTTTTTTTTTTTTTTTTTTTTTTTTTTTTTTTTTTTTTTTTTTTTTTTTTTTTTTTTAAAGATAGTACGGGTATCTCTTACGAGTTATCTGATCGGAAACTCAATGCTTTGTCCAAGGATGTCATTATCTTTCATTTTATACAAATATTTAAGAAAACAGAGCCAGTTGCTGTTCAAAAAGTTCTTCCCTCGTGTTGAGAGATGCCATTCGTTGGTTGCTCAGTCATTTGTGGGCCCCCCGACGGCGTGCCAAGAATGTGTATGGTGCGCCTCTTTCCTCAGCCAAGATTGTCCAGAAGGAGCTTAGCAGGTTGGTGAAATGGAGTTGCCATTAGCTCAGGACTAATGGTGATTGACCGCTCATCGTTTCACAGTGCCCTACCTTTCATATCGCAAACTTGCAGTTGGCAAAACTTCCCAGACTTGCCCAGACTATGGATTGACTGCATTTCAGGAGAATTCTCTACACACAAGGGTT
Organism: Cyrtorhinus lividipennis; assembly: GCA_019603395.1. Taxonomy (NCBI): domain Eukaryota; kingdom Metazoa; phylum Arthropoda; class Insecta; order Hemiptera; family Miridae; genus Cyrtorhinus; species Cyrtorhinus lividipennis. Next base: position 6,399,312 of record CM034001.1, read on the forward strand.
TTTTCTTCATAACTGGCCAATATCCATTGGCCAATATCCAATATCCAGGTGCTGGGCAAGCATGCTCTGGGTGAACCTCGTACCATCTACTTGTCCCATCAGTGGTTGGGTGGAAGCCAGAGCGCTTCACTTTGTCCTGCAGTGCCTCGTGCTTACCCACTGGAGTTCCTCCTTCCTGTCCTGGCGCTGCCTCTCTCGTTTGAGGGAGAGTTCAAGCGTATACTGAGATCAGAGTGAACGGAACATTGCTAACCGTTTCTTCCTTTATCTATTTGAAACTACGGAAGTCAGACCAGTGTCCATTTGGAGTGTGTCAAGAATGTAACGTGCCTATATTGCACTGGATTTTGGTTGAATAATATTTTCATGCAGAAATTAATCTCTCCGAATCAGCCAAAAATTGTTTATGGGCGTTTCAAGGTGTCTAGATCGAAATAAGCATGTCCGTCCGCCGTCCATGCCGATTTTGGTAGTCGACAATTTTTTAAAAAGCTGATATTTTGGGCAGGGACCCGTTTTTGACTCTAGTTGGTCTGAGAGATGGGGGGGGAGGGGTGGGGGGTCAACATGTGTATTGTGAAAAATGGATTTTTGAGATTTTTGGTGATCTATGTAGGCGTCTAGGGTAATATTTTAATAGTATAGTTAACATTCTATCTATTTCGAACGTAGGTTTTGGAGATTTCTGGTACCTAGGGGTGTGGGGGTCTCATTTGCCACTAAATTTTGGACGCTGAATCGATTGGAATGAGTCTACGTATAACTTAAAATAACCAACCAATATTAAATAAAACAGCATATCGCTGTTCAAATGCACTTTTTGTTACATTGAGTCTAAATACGAGGTAGGTCGATAAAAAAAGTTAATAAAAATAAAGTTCCTAGGTATGGATCTGCCCTGAGTCTCGATGCAGGCGTAATAGGAGCGATTCGTCCTATACTACTTCCATATCTGGTAGTGCACTTTCGATGTTCACCATCAATCGTTTTCTTTTTCCCGGTTCTCGGCGACCTTCACAGTCCTAGCGTTCCGATTCCACTTCGAGATCTTGATCTAACTGAGCTCAGTTACAACGTCAGTTGCCTAGGATTGCAGGCTCCTATCCTACATCATTCTATACCCGGTGAATATTCGTTCTTGGAGTGGTGTATTCACGCTTTCCTCTCCAACCGGTTTAAACTACTTGTACATCCAGTTGAGTTCGACCGAATTTTATTGGGATCTGTCAGCACTCTATATCATGTATTGCATGTTTTGAGAGACTTCATTCCGAATTCGAATCGATTAATCCCATTTCATGAAGTCCTCAGTGGATGCAAAAATGTCTGAAAATTCACCGATTAACTCACGAAGCCTCTTACACAGATACGACATCTCTGTTCACTACAATAACCCAGTTCTGTGACAAAGAACGCTGTCGCCCGATACGATTGGCCATGCCGATGCGGTTGGTTGAGTTGGAAGAAAGTATTCTGTGGAGTTACTCTGGCATCGATTTGCTATTACGCGCAAGAGGGAACCTTTTTTTGCGGTTCTGATTCGAACTCAATCGTCCCAAATGAGCGGAATGCGACACTATCGCTATCGAGAGTTGCTTCGCGTGAAAATGACAGTTTATTGCGCCACGGCCAAAAAAAGCGTTGTCTGCAGGTGGCACCCTAACGGCAATTCTCTGATATGCATCAATAGGGTGGTAAAGTGACCGATGCGCATTATGCGGAGACCAACTCTAAAGCCTGATTTCTATGCGCTTGTTATTTGTTGAATAATACTCCCGTGTAATCGTTTATGTTTCAAGGTGTGAAATTGTGTGCCAAAAAACCCTTTATCACAGATCAACAATAATGATATTGCACCTCTCATATTGTTTTGTTAAGCTATGCAATTTACTCATTTCACCTCGACCACCACGCGAGATGAACTTCGGGTTATAACATGATGCTGTCTATTTGCTGAGGGCCTTTTTTGGCCTGGATATTCTCTTACCTACAACAGCCATAGGAAAATGAACGATTTCATGTGCTGCATCTAATTTTTACGCTGAATGCGACCTACTTGGGGAAATGGGAATTTCAATACACATTCTATTCCCACGTTTTCCTATTCATTCAAGGGGTTACATAACAAATTTAATGTAACCTGACTTAAGGAGGTTTCTGTGTAAAGATGAAGTGTAAGATGATGTCAACAGAAAACTAGTATGTACATAGCAACATGTTATTCTCACGTTAAAAAAATGTCTAAAGCATTTTTTCGTAGCCTCATTCCAAAATTCATCATTCTTGCTGATATTTGTTGTTACTAACATGTTTTGGGCAATGATCTTGATTAATGTTGTGGACAGAAAATCGATTGAATCGTATCCTTGTTGTATATCATTGTCGTATCCGTTGACTGGTTTATAATGTACTAAATTTTTACAATTTAATACATATTCATACTTTGGTGTTCTCGAAGACCCGTTTTTGCTTACGAGAGAGGTTATCTGTCATTACAGGTTGCAGGTACATTACACAATCATCTTGTGCCCCCATGAACTCAGCGGATATTGTGTCCTGAGATATATGTCCTTTGGTCTAAAATCACTACCCAATTCAACCACCTCGATACTTATTAAAGGACTTGCGAGGAATCCAGGGGTTATTGACGATACTTTGTCAGGATTTTGAGTTTATCGGAGGAAAATGGACCAATGTCCACTAGGACTACCGGCCATCGGCCATCGGTCATTCGGTTGGAGAGCCCTTTACGGCTCGCGGCCTGAAACTCCTGTTTGAGAAAATGATGGATGAAGCCGCCGATACCAAATCCACCCCTCTACTGTACCAATCTCTCCCTCCAATGCGTCGGCCAGTTCATCAACAGCAGTTTATTACCATTTCAGAGGGAACGAGCTAATATAGAGTGGGGGTAGAAGTTAACTCGTATTTTCTCCTGGTTTTTATTCGGTTTTTATTCGACGGGATGTGATATATGACTTAACAATTTTGTCAGCAATACGTAAAAAAATATAAATACAAATAGAAGGAAAAAATAGATACAAATTTAATTGAAAAATAATAAAAACCTTCCGAGCTGCGTTGATATGATCTTTTGGGAAAATTTCCCATCTATTTTTGGTCAAGTTGGAACATGGAGGTCTCAGAATTCTTTCTAATACTTAACCATTTTCTTGTTAACTCATCAGCATACAAGACTCTTGGAAATGCTTCAAGCAAGTTATAATTTGACGGTAGATTAGCTTAACTACCCAATCAAGCCCCACCTCAAAACTGCTGACCTTTCTCAAAAACATATTTCTCAAGCCAGGAATTTCGTCGCGGAAGGCGACTAAATTCTTTGGTTCCATTATGTAAAGGTTTTAAATTGCCCCGTTGGGTCTCGGTTACTTACATTATGATGAATTCACATCGAAAGGTGTAGGCAGTTTTGGGGTTCGAAATTATGATGTAATTAGACTTGAAAAATAGCTCCTCCTGGAATCATTATCATTATTATGGTATTTAGCCTTGGTCTGATCTGTACTCGTTGTCCTTGGTCGGGGTATTCATGAGGCGTTCGACGGATTTGACTTACGCTCGTTGATTGTTGACAGAGACTTTGACCGGGCTTCGCGATCTTCCGCGTTAATTACAATTTATGTCCTGGTCGATATAGAAGGCTCTGGAGTTTAATTTATGGCATAATAATAGGGCTTTCGCTCCCGCGGGCGTTCTGCCCTGGAGATGGCAGTATGCTATACTGCTTGGCGATAGCGAATGATGACATTATGACAGGTTCTATGGAGGTTCACTGATTTCATCACTGATTTCAAAAGCACAAAGCAAGTCTCATGAGCATCTCATCTGAAAATATATTTCCTCGTTATGAAATGTTTTGTGACTAATGATTTTCATAAAATTCTCTTAATGCTTCAAGCTCTAATATTATCTGGAATTTCAATAAATCATTCTCACATCATCGCCAGAAAAAGAGATAGATCACTCAAAAAAGGAAAATGTTCGAAGTTGATGAGTGAGCTCTAGTGAAAAATATTTATGTTTGTGTCTCTGTGGGAGGGGTGGGGGGCTACAGTGTTGGCGCTTGGCGATTTCCGACTGTGATTTACTAACGGGCTGGGGACAAGAGAACTGACTACTCGCTTGCTTAGTAGTTTGGAACTTATTATTATTTATGGTTTGCCTAGAGGTTCCCTAATAGGCAAGTTTCGCTTTTCGAAGCTGATGGTGTCGACTGAAAGTTGGCTTCCCTTCGTTAGCGCTTTGCTAGTATTTTGCGGAGGGGCACCCAATAAGAGAAGTGATAAGTTCGACATAAGAGCAGAAATTGTCCGTGGTGAGAATATTGTTCAAAATTCAAACAATTACTTGCGTTAATTCAAAGTTCAAGGTTCAAGGGGACTCATGTAACTCAAGTAACTTAAACTCCCTGAGAATGAGAAAGCTAATTAATGTAATGAACATGATCGAAAAGTGTCTATTCATGATGAAATCCTAAAACATGGTTAATTTTTTAAAAGTGTAAAAAGAGATGGTTGGGAGAGGGACTTCTGTTTCTATTTAAAATCACGTGCGGCCGTTTGTGAATACTAACGGCTGTTAGTATTCCTGCCTTCTGAAGGGCTGGTCCAGAGGGCCGTTAGCACGGTCAATAAATGTCTCCTTGTGAGGTTGTGGCCTGAAGGATCGAAATTTGTATGGATCACCCCGTGAATATTAGGTGAACATTAATACGTAGGAAATAGGCAGGTATCAAGTCTGGATAGAGTTAATCTCAAAGAATACAGTATTTTCTCGACTATCGCAATCGCCACCATTTTCTTTTTTTCTTTTTTTTTTTTTCATCTTGTTTTTCCAAGTCGATCCTCTTGAGGGTTGTATTCCGGACACACTGCCCCTAATAACAACCAAGTCACGTGTGTCGGTGCTTCATTCTAGCCCTTTGGTACCGTACCAGCTATTTCTACTCTCCTGTCTCGGAAAGTGTAGCTTCTTATGAAATATTTTCTCGTCCCTCTTTATGTTGGTTTTTCTGTTCAGTTGAAGTGAGATCGCTCTTGAAAGCAACTGAACTTTGACAATAATGGAGAAGTCGCAATGGATGCATGCGATAAAAGCTGATTCACGTATTTCGACAAAAAACGAAGAAATTTTATCATCATACTCTGTGATCATTTCCAAAAGTTTTTTCACTCCTCACGATTTCTACCGGGTATAATCATATCCGTTCGCATCCAAATGCCTCCAAACTAACTGAGACGGACCTGAAGACCCACATTACTAACAGCAGGATAGAGCTGTTCAGGCAAATAACCTCCTTCAAGGACCAGGTCCAACTTCAACATAACAGGAGAAAGTGGATTTTTCGGAAACCAGCTCACTGTGTCTCGAGGGGAAATGTTGAAGACTTGTTATTAGATTGGCGGTGGCCGTTCCCAGACCATGTGATTCATTTTTAAATTAAGACACTATAAGTGCAAAGGTAGAACCAATCTTCGCGATATCATGGGAGAAAGTGGTTTTGATGATGACGATATCCGTCCTAAGCAGGGATGACTCAAAAAATAACTAGATTTTATCCCGGCTCTAATTTTATTTGTAGGAAAACAATAGTGTACGTTGTAAAATCAATGTATTTGTTGAAATGTATATTATCAATAAATGTGAATGCTCACAAGAAATTGAGTGCTTCAATCTTTACTTGTTCCGGATCCAGCCGTAGAAGTCAAGTACAAGTATTATAAATAGAGAAAGCAATGCGATCACAAGAGTCGTGGGGAGCCAGATTGACTTGTATCAAGATGGGAACAAAGCCGATCAATAAAACTTTATCTGCTATTGACGTTAAACTGTATTGCTGGTAAAGCGTTCTATTGCATTTCCACTCTATTTTGGTATTGTCCGCTATCCAAAGTTGAGATCATTAGTAATAATCTAACGATGCTTCTTCATATAGGACTCTATGATTTTACCCTATGAGATAGAACGGTTTTACATCACATTAAGAACATTCTTATCGAATAATAAGGTACACGTTGTCATTGTAGTGTTCTTATGTCTGTGGGAATCCGGAAATGTCTCTATTTCTCTCTTCATTTCAAGCCAAGTTGACACTGTAGAAACAGATGACCACAAAGAAAGAATAAAGAGATTTTTTTTTTTTTTTTTTTTTTTTTAATATCAGTAAAGTAAAAAAGAACGTGTAGAGATAGACACCAGCGAGAAGTCTCTCATTCAATGGTTTTTCCTTCTTTACAAAACCCAGGCACGTGCTACGCACTTATTCCAACAGCGGTAGGAGTAAGGGGGGGGGGGGCTTGTTGATATAGTATTCCACCGCTAACCCCTTTAACCCTTGGCTTTACAAAGACCCCGCCCTCCGGGACATAACTTACCCTTAGGTTACAATAACCTCCTCCACTTCTGTACACGGGTCTCACCTCCCACCATTCCACTACCAGGGTAGCCTCGTGTCCCTCTCGGAGAATGATATCCACGTTACATCCCCTCAGCGTCGTAGAATGTCCCCTCTGGCCGAACACTCTGTCTTCCTTCTGTGCATACCCTTATTCTTACTACAGTCATACAGGTATATCTAGAATAAGCAACATTTTACCAAGGTTGAATGTTCCTATCTCGGCTACTTGAAGGGCCTTAGATCAAATTTTGGCTTCTGGAACAACGAAAAATAATGAAGAATAGTTTCCTCTCCAAAGGATTTCCGTACCTCGAATATGGCGAATATCTCCGTTAGAACCAGGATTTTATAAATAGATCTTGGTACTGACATCCCAAATTCATCAAAAGATAAGGCCGAACTAGACTTTCACTTCCAGCTGGTCAACGATACGACGCTTAGACCCAGTATAGGTACTAAGCCTGTAATAGGACGAATAATACTTTCTCCCACAGAAGTTAACTGTTTCCTGCCTTTAGTTCTATGGGTTCCCAGGATCTCTCCGTCCGAGAGTTACGCAGACAAGTGTGCAGAAATGACGAAAAATCGCGTGATCCTACTTTTGGATGAATGTTATTGTCGATCCAGTTTCGCAAGACAAGGGAACAAGGAAACTAACCCAAAGTAAATGTTTGTGCGTGGGTTACTAGTGAGTGGATTATCTAATAGTGTGAAAGCACATGAAGTGTTTCAGATCTAATCATGGTATCAATTAATTTTGTAGAAATCCGTATGAACTGAATTTCAACATTGTACTGTAATATCTGTGATCTTCAGTGCAACGAGATTCTTGTAAGTTATTTTTAATCCTCGCACTGAGCGAACGGGAGTATTTAAGAGCAGCTAATAACACCTTTATGAATATCCTCAATGACAGAATGAAAGACATCCGATTATTACAGTACGGTTACTTTTCACCATATAATGTAAGTTATGTAACCACTATATGTTTTGATTAAATTTTGCCGATGTGCAAGATCAGTAAGTATTTTCAGTTCGGTGTGGTTGCTTACGTAAGACACCGTGCAAATGTTGATTAAGTGACTCAATCCCCTTTATGCTTTCTCTCCGCTATAACGCTCGCGATTTCCATATTGAGTTCGTGCCATTCCTGGTTTTTTCCCATTTTGCGGTCAGTTTGGGATTTACCACGCTTTTTCTCATTTTTGCGCGCCTTCAGTTTTTGACAAGTTTCCTCGTGTTGCGGGCAATTCGCCTCTCGGTTCCTAGACTAACTTCCTCCGCAGGAGCCGCTTATCTCGATCGACGGTGATTCCTGGTTCGACTATTGTTCTTGTCCTCGTGGCCAATGGTTTTGTGCTCGTTTTTCCGTTTTTCGACTCCGGCAATTACTCGAAGCATTGCGGCTGAGCGATCAATGAACTGGTTTTTTTTTTTGGGAGGGGGAAAACGACTTTTGATGTTTTCAACTTTACTTCAGCGCAATCGCGCAATGCTCTGGGAAATGGAGAAATGAAAGCGACTCTTTCTGAACACTAGTGAGAGGAACAGGAGGTATACTCATAATGAAAATTAAGTCGACACATGGCAAGAGAACCAAGCGTGATAGTCGAAGACACGCTCAAAACAACATGAGAGCTTTCTCATACACTGTGATTTAATGGGGCGTGAGTAGTAGATTAGGGCAAGGTTGCAGGTTATAATGCCAACAGCCTGACTCCATAGTCCTGTGCGGTAAAGACCATAATTGTTTCGCATCGTAGAAACCATACGGTTTGCCAAGTGACACGTTTTCATTTTGAATGAGACTATTTTGGTTGGTCTTTGCACCTGTCGACAGCACCTGCCCAAAGGGGAAATGGGTCGGGAGGTTAATTGCTCTAATAAATCAAGTTGAAGACGCTGGAGGGTTGGCTGGGACGGATTGGATGGGAGGAGGTGACGGGAGCTGAAATGACTGAGATGTTCTCACCTCCTGCGCCACTGCCACCTAGATCTAGACACCGTGTGGTTCCTTTCCCGCTAATAAGATGTCACTTCAAGGCGTCGCCAACAGACGAACAGCGTTTAACCGAGCATAGCCTACAGTGTCTCAGGGTTTGTGGAGGGAGCCTACTGAAGCAAATCGAAAATAATCCGTGAGTCGCTGCAACGGACCTGTTCAGGATCTTATTTGCAGTCAGAGCGGAACCGATATAGGAAGAAACTAAATAATATACCAACCAATAAGATTTACACTTACGCAGTGGATTTTCAGTAATTGTTTCAAAAAAACATTTTAAGGCCTTTACGGTCTCGAGCGATCATAGTAAGTATGGCTGTACTAATCGAACTGTTCTTAGAGGAATCCTCTAACAGACCTCCGCTTGAATTTAATAGGTAAGAACCTGCGAAGAGTTCAAGGCTCTTAACCCTGACTGAGGACAACCGGTTGTGGGCCTCACGGTACGCAGAGTTCACTCAAGAAAGCATGTGGCCGGGGCGTGCTGTGTCTTTTGGCCAAGTTTCTTAAACATATTTATTCAACTCGTTTTCATTTTAATTGATATTCTTCGATCGCATTTTCAACTACTACTAGTACTAATCTCTATAAGGCCTGGAACCCCAGATTAAAGAAAAAAATAGTTTGAGCAGGTTGAATTGTTTCAAAATTGTATACATAATAAGGTAAGGAATTCGATGCCGTTTCCCCTTCTACATAAATTATGCACCACCCAACTGACACCGTACGAGGGTTCATTGTTTACCCGTGGTTTTCATTAGAAACCGTCTTATCAACTCCCTGAGGTATTGAATCCCACGAGCACCGCTATTTCATCCCAAGAATGCACATCCTCCGAACCCTACGCTACGTGTGAAATGGAAATTCCTTTCGGAGCAACACAATTGAACAAGACATGCAACCCCCCAACTTCACGAGTGGAGTGGCAATGAGCTTGAAGCTTCTGAGTACAAATTTTTCTTTCCCCTTTATCCCGTTCGCATCTCAGATGGGAGTACGCGCTGGCGGCTGTGACTCTGTGGTGACGTGTGTGAATGTTCTCCATTGTACGTAGAATCACATTCATGCACATCAATGTCGAATTTAATTAAAATTCTAGCGATGGAACGTCTTTAAACTCGAATTTAAGTTCCTAAACTAACGCCTACAGAAAAGGTCGTTTCTACTGATCGAGGAACGGCTGTGAATATCCCAAAGTTGGCTAGTTTATCTTTGATCAGTTTTGGAAAACAAAACTTCACAAAAACCATATTGTAAATGAGTGTCCGTGAGTAAGTTTTCAAGAAGTTCCGAGAAAAACGGATGAGAGGTCGCTAAAGTTTCCAAGTTTTCGCTCAGCTTTCCTGCTTTTCTAAGGGACTTTGTAATTGATCGATAGGTTCTAGGGGTGGTCTCGGATAAGCAAAATTTATCACCATCAGCTTTGGTGCGGGGAAGAACACTTAATAAAACCACTATCGATGGACTAAATCTAGGGTGTACGAAAGGAGAGGAGGATCTGCGCGAGGGGAAGTTTTGCCCCGACTAATTCCTCGAGGCTTCTAACTCGGGTCACAGTGAAGGTTTTGCGATTGAATTACTTCTCCGTGGAAGTTCTCGAAGTGAGAAGACCTCCGGTGGGTGGGGGGCTTAGCAAACTCCTTTTGCGCCCTGAAGATGACAGTTCTAATGGGAAAAGGGTCCGATACCGGTCAACCGGTAGTCGCCGTCTGGGATTAAATTCCCAGTTTCATTGGAAAATCACGACACCAACAGTCCAATTTACAGTTGAAAGACTCAATTGTGTCTAGTTTGACCACCTTGAATGCGGGTTTGTTGATCCGTAGTTTGTGTCAAAACTTCTGCCAATCTGTAATCTTCCGTTGCTCTGTGGTGACGAAGTTGTGATAGCCCACTGGACAATCAAACTTTCTGAGGGCAGCGGTTGAAATCTAGAGGGTTTCTATTTGCGTTGTCGCTTTTCAAATCATAAGTTTTCTACCATGGAATAAGAAATTCTTCATAACGCCATGCTGCATGCACGGAACCATCTCAAAGAGCTTCAATTTTGATAACAATAATAACTGTATAGTTCATTTTGCTTAACTATTCTTATTAACGCAAACAGAAATATAATTATTTCCCTAAGTATTCATCATTCACGTCTCAAAGTGTGTAGATTCTAGAGCTAAAATGTTCGTCCGCCGTCCGAGCTTAATAGGAAGAGTGCAGCATCTTTTTGGCGTCTTCTCGGGTTAACACACTTCGATTTGATGATACTTTCACTTATTGGCTCTCTTATTGATTCCATAGTCTGTTATTATGTTCATTTGACACTCGTTCTCATGCTCTTCGAGATGATTTCTTACAATCATTGTGGTCTGAATACGAAAATGAGATTCCGTTCATCCTGCGTACCATCCCTGGAAACGGTTCGGGTATTGTACGCCCACAATGAATAGCTTGTTTCGTCTACATGCAGCGTTCATTACTCGAACCACTTGGCCAGGTGTTGGGACAGCCACGCCCGCAGACGTATTCTGGTATGAGGTCATTACATCACGGGATCAAGTGGGGCGTGAAATAAGCTCGGAATGCAATCGAACGCCTCTGATGGTCAGTTTCCAGGGCAAAACAGATAGCTCAGCTCAGAAATTGAGTTTCGGTCGAAAGGAGCCGTAAATTCGGGGAAGTGGTTTGCTCTTTAGACAGAGGGGATGGCGAGGCAGAAGGGCGTTTCATTGCGTCTCATCGAATAACGAAGCTTTGAGGGAAAATTGCGGCTTAAAATTCGTTAAATCTATTTTCCATGAAGCGGGCGATTCTCTCAGAACTATAGGAGTTTCTCGAAAATCGTAGATGACAGTCTGTTTCACTCAATAATTAATATAGGTTCCATGAGAGAACACCAATGTTACTTGTATAGAGCCCTAATCTACACCAAGTTCGAGAAGAATAGAATCGAACGCTTTTGACGTCTCTCTTTGTGGCCGGAATATTCCGTTTGACCCGGAACTGGGCAAGGCTGTCAGGAGATGAGCCTGCGAGAGGAGTCGTCGTGCGTGCCGTTGAAAAGAGACGAAGGCCTGACAGGCTCATGAGATTTCAGCACGCAAACTCCTTCGCTCGCAATTCCCAAGCGCTATTTCACCTCACACCCACCAAAGATCCTCTTTCAGTCAAACTCGATACGTCTTCCACGAAATGGTTCAAAGCCCTTTATTTTGTTCCCCTGCTCTGTACGATCTGAATGCTTCACGTTGCTGGAGAATCATTACTGTTCGATTCCAGGTTTTTTATTCTCCGTTAGCATTAAAATGCAAAGTCGAGCTGGCCAAGTGTGATCATTTGGGGCGAAGCGTTTTTTTTTATTGAATAACACGAGATTACCAAAATTACAGGGACTTTCTAGTGGACGAAGAACGGATTTTTGGAAACGAAAACCGAACCTATCATTTGACCATGGGATTGCAAATCGTTCCCCGTTAGATTATCATGGACCGAACATGGCCACTGTTGATTTGGTTACGAAAGGCCCTGCAATACCAATTGACGCGGAGTCTGAAGGACAACACCGATTTGAAAGGACTGTGTATTCACCCATGTTTACTGGAAATCCATCATTATAATGCTGTTACTTATGAGCTGAATCACAAACTAAGTTGCTGTATTTCCTAGCATCGCTCTCCTTTATTTTTTTTTTCATTTTCATTTTTATTATTCCATGTATGGTCCAAAGAAGGTGGAAGAGAGGGCCTGTAGGCTCTAGCATCTCTGATTCTATAAATCAATCATATCTCCTTCTGACGAAAAAATCAAAATCGAATGAAAGAAACTATAATAATAAGAGGGGAAATCAGCCTGTTAGGTAGGTCAGTGATGATGCTACGAGCTCACTGGAGAGAAACGAGAGGAAACGCGGACGCAATCGCCACCTGCTCACTAAGCATTGTAATTGTGAGCCCTGAGAATGTCACGAACTCTCAACCTCACACCTTACGATATGGAAAGGACTGGTTTTTCCATTATGATAGGGCAGTTACGCATAGTTTTTTCTTTTCTAAAGGACGTCCTTACTATCATGTGAAAATACGTTCAGATCATTTCAAAATCTTAAAAGATACAAATACGAAAATATTCATGATCCGCAAGTGAAGAAATGCGTTTACCTCGTCTCCCATACTGCTCGATAGCTGTGGAATATCAAGTTATACACACGACAAACACGGAAGAAACGTGGGCTTGAAATATCGTGAGCACCAGCACCCTCAGTGTAAATCCTAATACCGTCGAATAGTTATTTTTCTCTTAATTGAATGCATAGAATGTTACAAACTGTGTACATGAGTGTTACAAACAATCACACTGAGATCCTCATGAGGCATGAATTATCTGTTTACATCGCTCTATTCACTTCCGAATGGGAAAATATCAATTGCAGTCTCAATCCGCCTAATAGGATACACACCATTAAATCCGGTGAAATCCTCCAATCTAGTTAGAGAGTGTAGAATGTCATGAGGTGCGGCTTCCCTTTAACCGAAATTGGGCAGTTTTTCTTTTTTGTAGGTCGTCCTATCGCCCTAAGATGCTCAGTATTGCCGAAGGGTATGGAAGCGTGAAAGTGAGAGTCAACGTACACCTAGTTGCGTCATTCGTTCTTACGGGGTATTAAATCATTGGAAAGGCTTCGCGTCCTCTTTGAAAGGGCTATACTGTGTGACCGATGATATATAAACAAGATCAATACTGTAAAACGCCCTCAAGATCATACCCGGTGTGAACTATATATCATTTTTAATGGCAGAATCGGCAGCATTGCTGGGAATAATCAACGATAATCTCAATCCATCGGCCAGTTGTGTCATTCGATAGGAAAGAGAGGTCCTGCAACAAATAGATTCCTTTCACCGGGCTTTCTCGAAGTTTATTCGATTCTTCAGGGCCAACTATTATGCATTCTGTTAATTAATCTCTCTTTGGTTTTTCAATTTAGCTGTTTCAAGTCCAGGAATTATAAATTGGCTCCTTTAACTGTTGAGGAAACATTTTATATTGAAGTCCTGATGCCGTAGAGGGCATGTACTTGTTTCCTACCATCGTGTGCCTTCATCTAACCCACATCTAGTCTTTATTCGTTTTAGTCTTACTACAAACAGTGAAACGTGTTTGTTTTGTACATTGTATATCTTGTCGGCTTGGATGGTTGGTCTGGTTGAAGTGAGTTCCGATTTTCTGGGGAACAAAGTGTTCGTTATCTCCTTCCTCTTGACGGCTACGCTTATTTGTGTCCTTGTAGATCTCCATGAAGCTAATAAAGTTTGCAGAACCTCGGAAAAAAAAGGAAAAGTATACTTCTTGTCGGATCTCTTTCCTCAATCCGCTGACACGAGTCACACGTTTCGGTCGGTTAACGCTATCAGTACTGAGTACGCTATCAGTTTGTACTGTCCCACCAGCTCCATAACGGCATGTAGCCCGCTTACAGTTTTTAAAAAAATGTAACTGTATTTCTCGTGCCTTACACACGAATCTAAATGCTGTTCGAAGCCCCTAATGAATATTCATTTTCGCAAGAACGGAGCGTCACTCTCAAGCCTCAGGAACGTGCGGCTTACTTTATTTCCCTTCAAGCGGGTGTTTTGAGATGCAAGGAAGGTCTCAGTATCTCATTACATTCCCACCTCTGACTGCCGCATTCTGTTTAAATATTCTTTTCCGCACGTTGGAAAAATTCCCACCTTGACCTGACCTATGAAATTCCACTGCATTAAGCCGAGAAATTGAATGATTTATGTGAATATCTTAAAGCTTATAGATGAATACCATTTGAATCATTCTGTTGAGTAAACACTTAAGGATGCAATATTTGAACGAAGTACACGACAAATACAATTCCATGTGACGGGATTCGAGCTTTATTGAGCGAGATAACATTGACTACTGACGACTGCAGCGTCCCATGTGTGGATATATACATTACTACAGGTGCCTACTTAATATAATAATTAATAATAATAATAATATATAATATTTATCAGTAGTCATATGATAGTGTAAGTTTATAATGTAATTAAGTTTAAATTATTTTTACCGTCTAAAATAAAATTATTTATTTCATAACATTAGCGTGGCTATCGTTCTTGCTTCTCGAATTCCTATCCAATAGGAGATTTAAGTACACTGACCCAGCTAATGTGAAGTCGTTTGCGAAATGTTTTCCGGTCCGGACATCATCCATCATTCTTCCACTTCCGATAACAATCGCAATCTTTCGAAAGGATGCGGTTTTTTCGTCCCAATAGCAACAATTTCTCTAAATCAGCACCCAGTTCAACCTTGTGAGTTGATCTCGATAAGCCCCTGCAGCTCGGTAGTTGAACGTAGTTGACCCGCGCGAAAGGGTTGCTATTTTTTTGCTTCAGAAAAAAAATGAAAAAATACAATCTCTATCTACCTCTCGCAGCGTGAACCAGAAAAAGATGAACACGAAAGCAATTACGCGGTTCGTCGCTCGCTAAACTGGGCTTCTAATCACGACGTGGCGCCTATGCGAGTTCTTACACACTCTAGAACTGTAGTTATTCTCAACTTAGAAGTCAACACAAGACGAATTATCGGGATGGTCGTTTGTTTCTTCGAGTTTTAAAGAAAGAATTGTACTCATGCGAGCTCTGCTATAGAATCTGTTTTCTCGCGGCCAGATGATGATACGAATTTAATTTTCAAGCATTTCATGGTGCCGCAAGGAGCCTCATGCCAGAAAACAACTATTAATGTCGGCAGATAAGTAAATTATTCAATCGTAAACGACAGAGTTTATTGGAATCAGCTTTTGTGAAACCTAATCGTGTTTTCTGTAAGAAAATGAGTTATTCAGGTGAGGAACTCGGGCCACGGCTTACATTTCACCCCTTCAATCATCATCGACTCCACCTCCAATTTAGGAAGCCTTAAGACCATTGATAACGTATCTTAAAAAAAATTTCTGATTTCAAAGTTTAACTGATGCCTCATTCCTTATCTTAGTAGTTATGGAGTCAAATCCTTAGTAGGATTTGGCCTTTGATGACGCGATTCAAACAAATAGTCAGGTTAATAAGACTCGAGACCGTTTTCTTCAGTTTATGTCCTCTGGCGTAAGCAAACGCACAAAGTCCAATTGAACGATGGCCAATTGAACCAACCTGTAAAAGGGATCACTGTAACAGCGAGATAAACGGCTGTTGCCCGACAATTACGAAGCTTTCCTCAAGCTTACCGATCAATCTTGTGTCCAACGGAAATCGCGCATTGTGGAAGCTCAGAAACGAACAAAAGGCTCGCGTGTGACTTGACTGACGTCACGGTTTGAGCGTGGAGAATTCTATCAAGACCCAAGAAGCGAGGAAAACGCGAGGCCTTTTTTCATTTTTAATCCATCAATTGACAACTTAAGGTGAATGTGCACTCGTGATTGCCCACTTTCTCGCATCATCACGAACTGTGCCAGTAAAAGTTAGCCCATCGACGTGAGTGGCGGTCATTAGTTTATTTCGATTCATTATTAACTCTACATTCTCTACCTAAGATGAGCTAAGCTCAACATTGGTATTGATAATTATATTTACATTTCTCTCATTTTTCTCCAATACCATAACCAACAACTTCGATCCGTCATAACTATTCATCTACTAATCCCAGATGGGATATAATCAATTTTGTGTAAAATGATGCGGACATAAAGTTAAAATTGAAATGTTAAAATCAGTAGCTAATTTTTGTTTCAAAATCGTGTATAGTTTGTATTGAAGAATGTAGCTAGAATATCCCATAACGACAATCTATCGCTTGTTTACGATGTGAGCTACATTAGGTGTCGTGAAACTCCTTCAGTTGATAGGTCATGGCCTTTAAGTTACGGATCTTAGGTAAGACACAACTCCGATCGATCTCGCCAAGTGAAAGCGACCGCAGGACATTACTCTCGAGACTCATCAACTCAACTAACTCGACGATCATTTCGTCCTAGGCTATCTATTAGGTCTGATCAGACCCCGCTCAGTCATCGTTGCCACAAGTAAGGTCCAAATGATACTACGTCATCAGCTGTACACAGGATCGCATCATGTAACAATATGTTATTGTATTGAAGCCATCGCTATCTTGACAATGGATGTGAAATTGGAAGCAAAGCTCTTGTATTGGAGTGAAAGAGGCATGAAATAAAATATTCATCAATTATTCGGTCGTTGAAGGGGAGAGAGGCAGGGAAAATGGCGATCGAATTTAGCGTAGATTCACTTTAAAACCTTTAAGAGCCTTTTCGGAAAACTCTTGAAACCTCATCGAGGTCCCTAAAGATGAAGTACTTCGAGAGATGGAGGACTTTTCCTGAAAATCGGACTGGGGAAAAAATCTTTTTCCGAATAGCAGGTTATAAAGAGTGTAGAGTAGGGTGAGAGATTGAAAGGGCGGGAAAAGTCTCAAGTTTCCATTTGCAAAGGGCACCTTCGAGATAAACTGTTGAGATAAGGAAGAAACGTCCTGGGAAAATAGAATGAAAAAGTCTTTTTCGGGTTGAACTTTGGACAGGGGATGTGGCGTATCAGTGAGGAAAGAATGAGATGCGTGGAAGTTTTAACTGTCGTTTATCTATTGGCTGTATCGTGGCGTCTTTCGGAAGTGTTGTCACATTTAAGTTATAGGGTCGTGAATACGTTGTTCTTCTGAGCACAAAATTAAATTTTGTAGACTGAGATAGGATCAAAAATTATGGGTAGGTTCACTGCGCGTCTAGCGATCCTCTTAAAAGTCGTAGAAATAAAAAGATATTATCGAATTTTCTGATAAAAGTACCGACTGCATTCAGTCTCATTACAAATAATTTATTATTATGATAATTATTATAAATTATTATCACGGTATTACCACCGTGAGCATGCTCAACATCGCAATTTTTCAATGTTGTGAGATTTTTTTTTTCAACTTGGTTCGTTTTGTATTGTCCCTTGATGTATATTCATTATTAATTCCCTCTCAAGTATTTTACCCTGATGTTGTTGCTCCAGCCTCAAGGAGTGACTCATGTTATGTCGATGTGACCATTACAGAATAAACTCTCATCCAACCCTAAGTACCAATCCCACAAACGGATCCGCAACACATTATCCACCTACTCACGAACCAGACCGATCTCTTTTCTAAACGTCGATCGTTACATTGCCGATCCGTAGCACCCACTAATGCTGTAATAACCTCACCTAAACGGTGGGGTTGAAATGAGAGAAACCTGACGAATGATTGACTTGGTAATATCGCGTCACATCAAGCTTCCGACAATCACCTAGTTGAAATTGAGGCTTTTATAATTTCATCCCGTGATCGGAACATGAGAGAATAAATCTTGAAAGTCTAATCACGTCGCAAAGGAAGGAAGAAAAAATGTTTTTGAGGTGGTAAAAGTTCGCTGAATACCTTGAATGGTCAACCTCTCCGATTGGCGTAAAAATTTGACAGTTTTCGTGTCAAGATGTCTTGACTAAATTGATGCAAGATTAAGGCGAAAAATTAAATGTGGGTTGTCCAAAATTTAGTGAAAAATGATACCTCATATGCCAAATTAAGGGAAAGCATGGGTAAAAATGTGTTCTATTAAACTCGATTTTTAGGATTTTTTGGGAAGTAGCCATGTGGGGTACCAATTTCCACTAAATGTTGGACGCTGAATCTATTGGAATGAGACTTTACATTCAGTGCTTTCTTCATAATCTTGCTCTAAAAAATGATCAACCATTGTAGAATAATTTGGAGCATTTCCGTTTTAATCCTTCAGGTTTTAAAATGAAATTCTCACTATACATAACGTAAAAACATCACAATTCCGTGCGAAAAATAAAGCGAAAGGAGCAAGAAGGAGACTGGTGAAGCAGCCCACGAAAGATACAATTTATTTGACAACAGGATAAAAGTTTTCTGGATTATATTCGTTGTGTTTTCAAAACCTAAAGCACTGTTCATTACGGCTAAGTCAGATTAAAATTGATGACGGTGAGTATATTTTTGTAGCGATGAATAGGGCATAAATACCATTTTTTGTTTTGTTCGTAAGGTCTTTTTTATTCAGAAAACGGAAACAGTGCTTTTGAAGGAAACATGTACACGAATTGAGCGCTGTTTAAGGCCCACCCTCTTAAAACAGCGTGAACCATAATTGTTCACTAGTCTGAATAAATTTAACGTGTTCTGATACGTGCCACGTTTTTTAGGGGTAACCGCAACTGAAGCAAATGAACGAATTCCAGCCTAACGAAAACGGGAAGTTACGTTTCCTGGTTGGGGTAGCAGAAATCCTATTGCACAAAGTTATAAATTACTCGATGTTTTTATCTCAGAACGCCGAGACACGTGACCGTAAAAAGACAACAACGAAAGTTCTCTTTTTCCGGAAGAAAAAGTACTTAAAAAATTCAGAAAGAATTCCTCTTCGGAATATTTTTTCATCTGAGCTGATCGCAGGGTAGTCAAATTTGAATTTCAAATTAGGGTTTTATTTAGTATTCTTGAAACAATGAAGCAGGTATAACTCTGAGCTCATCGCCCTCCGTTTTTACGCCGAAGGATGGAATCTGTTATATGGGTCAGTACAATAACTCGGAGATTCTAATCAAATTGGTGATTTTTTTCCTATTCGTACCCGTTTTGTGCTCCCTATGAAATTATTAGTTTTGTTCCAAAATGGGGGCGAGGTTTGAGGCAATGGAAATGAAATGAGCAATTTTTTTCAATAATGTATAATCATAATTTAAAAAAAAGGTGACATTATTGGATGCATTGCTGAGCACTAATGCCATTAATGTGTTTTAGTCAACAAGCCCTCTGAGATATCAAAATGTTTAGCTTGGGAAGATGGAATCGTCTAAACACCTGACCAGATCATGATATTGTGGACGTTAAATACGAAGGGATGAGAATTAAAACCAAGAGAAGTCTCGACGGTAAAATGAAAGGAGAGTTGGCGATTCGGACTTCCCTATCCCTTTTAATTACATCATTCCCTATTGCAAACGGAGCGTAAAAGAGGAAGAAAAAAAAACTCTTCTTTTTCTACTCTTCCACTTTCAAGACAATCCGTCCGAATGGAGTTTTCCCAACACCGTCAACTTCACGGTCCTGGGAGCGATGAGAAGGTAAAAATCTTGAGTCCCCTTCTCGACTTGGTGCTTAAAAGGGGAAGGAAAGGGCCGGAGACCTCCTTTTTCGATAGGGGAACGAACCTAATTAAATGAGAAGCTGAAAAGTATCTTACGAAAAACCTTTTGCCAGAAGAGCCTCGTCTTTTCCCTTTCAGCATCCCCAAGGGACCTTGTATCTTCTGAGACCTTCGGGCATTGGGATCATTGCGACAGTGAAGTGTGGATGGTATTGCTGGAGACTTGGTAATTTTACTCGTCTTTTTCATCCTATCGTTCCATACCCAGGTAAATTGGCTTGGAGTGGATACCTACTTGCTGATTTAAAAACATTGTTCTTCAATATCCTCTTGAAAAAAATTTTCATATGCTTCTTAACTTCCATCACTAACTGGTTGCTCATCACTAAACTTTGAAGAGAGTTTTATCTAGTTAGAGAAAGCTTTGTATATTTCTTTGATCCCAGTCCGATATCGAGATAAAAAAAAATAAACAAAAACACTCGAACCTCTTTCTTTTCCATCTTGCCTATCTTCTACGATGAAGAAATGTTAATATGAAGCAAGAGGTGGATATGGACCCGCAAAAATGAATTATTCATCCTATGATAAGAGATCCGAGGAGAGAAAAAAAATCAAAATTCCAGTCCTCTCAGAACCCTAGCACCGGTGGCGCTCTCAAGTGGGACCTACATCTGTTACATGATGCAAACCCGGAATGGTCGAGATTACAGTGGTAGGTGGGGTGAGAAAAGGACGGGAATATACCGAGAGAGAGTGAAAAACTGTTACTTATTTAGAAAGCAATTGCAGGTTGGAATTTTCGCTGAGCTAGCCTTTTGTCGCAATTTCTAGGAGGGATTTCATGCGTTAGCCAGGAAAATCTAACATCTAAATTTCATGTGGTAACGTGCGAGGGTTCAACTGATGAGAGAACGTTTGAATGGATGTGATATAAGCCAAGACAAACTTACCTCCGACACAACGCAAGGTAATAATATAGCCATAGTAGTTGGAGCCCTGATTATGATGATGACTATGTTTGGACGTTCGTTCGAATCCAAACTTTTAAACGTACGTCCATCATTCGTGAAAGTTTCTCAGACGATGTTCAAGTCAAAGGTGTTCAATCGTCCACTGAGAGTTCTGCAGGGTTCTGCTAAGGAACACGCTGAATTAAATATCTGATAACCTTTTTGAATATCTGTTAAAAACAATGCTATGAACATTATTAAGTTTCAAGTATTTCTTCAAATCGTATATTGCGATATGGATAAGTGCGTAAATCGTTCAATGCCTTTTTCTCCATCACCAGGTCATTCTTCTGA
Organism: Cyrtorhinus lividipennis; assembly: GCA_019603395.1. Classification (NCBI taxonomy): domain Eukaryota; kingdom Metazoa; phylum Arthropoda; class Insecta; order Hemiptera; family Miridae; genus Cyrtorhinus; species Cyrtorhinus lividipennis. Next base: position 6,420,209 of record CM034001.1, read on the forward strand.
TGAATCCTGTTTCGACGGAAAAGGAAAAAACGCTAAAAATTATTCCACAATGGTTAATTATTATGTGGAGCTAGAGTATGGGCAAAACAGTGAGTGTGGGGTGTCCCGGACTCATTTTAATTGATTCAGCGTCCAACATTTAGTCGAAAATGATACCCCACACGCCTGGTTCCGAAAAAGTCCCGAAAATCGAGTTTTAAATAACGCATTTTCATTTATAACCTTCCCCAAGGAACAATTAACCATAAATCCTCCTTCCCATAATTTTTCCCGTTAGTGCCTTCAATCTACTATTATTTTCGAGAAGCTCTATTTTACCACTCAACCCGCTCGCTTTCCTTTCATAATAGGAGAGCTTCATGCGAACTACTTCGATCTCGGGTTTTGCGTCCCGATGAAGGATATTCACTTTGATGATTAACGAGAAACATAGCGAGGAACGGAATCATTAAAGACTCGAGGAGTCCAATAAGCGACTCTAATTGGGGGCGTTAATTGATGAGTTGAAACGGAAGCTCTCTTGGCTTAAAGAAAGCCATTAATCTTAAGGGGGGTAAATGTCTAAATGGGTAAGAACCTAGGAAAGCCACATTCTGTGACCGCCGAGACGGATGACAATATGTGCCAGGATGATTCCCAAGGCGCGAAGGTCGACGTAGGGTTGTCTCGGTTGACTGGTGTTGTCCGTTGGAAGATTGATGGAAGCGCGTTAAGGGACAAAAGGGTCCGCATCCCTTGACCTTGGCTCCCTATCCTGATCTTATTCTTCTTCCACTCCAGACAGATGAGGACGATCCTGGCAACCACACGGTCACGCCTCCCCTCAATTAGTCTACCCGCCTCGAACATTATTGTACGGTAGCTGACGAAGGAACGACCTCGTGGAACGTGGATGGGTTGCAGAATCTAACACCACCAATGAACATTGTACATGAAACATACTGTGCATAGAAATATATAAAAATGAGTTCATCTTGATCCACGCGATGAACAGGGTTTTAAGGGCATTTTTTAGTCCTCCATACTTTGGTGCTGTCGCGAGGATGACATGGAGGATTGCTTACGTAACTGAAAAGTTATACAAGATCCCTGACACTTCTGGAAGAATTAGGAAGCCTACTTAGAGGTTCAACCGCGGAAAAAAACGACTCGTATGGGCATCCTCTCATGTAGCCCAGTCAGGAAATCCATTCCATGTCTAACTTCGTTCGTGTGAATAAACTTTCGGGCACAACATGCTTACCTAAAGTAACCTTGTAAAGTAGATGATACCTCCCAATTGATTTGAAGTTCTGGGGCATCTTGGAAGGTTCCCCTATCCAACCCCATCATCATTCCTATAATCAACCAAATGAGTGTAGGTTACAAAGCTGCTACATCTCGCTTTACAACTGTTAGTTCGAGAATAAGCATGTCGCTGTTTAGAGTTCAGAAACGCCTATAGAGGTAGGAATCATCCTAATTGATGTAATATTCGGAGGGAACGCTCCCGAAGTTGTGCATCGCCAGCATTCCCGAGAAGCTTAGATATGGATATCGCGCCAAAAGCTCATCTCATGGAAACCAGCCCTCCAAAGACTGTTTAGCTGGAAGAGCGGGAGAATAGTTCGCGTTTTATAAGGTAGTTGGAACAAACTCGAGAAGTTCAAAGCGTTTTCGGGAAGGAGGGGACTGTGCGAGTATGCGCTCCCATCACTGACGCTATACCCGAGGCTGACTTCCTTTACTCGTATACCGCACTTATGAGTTTGCTTCTCCCCAGTTCGGGTTCTGCTCGGTAGGTCGTCTTTGGTAACTGCTTATACAGGATACAGCGGCTTGGATCAGGTTTTCGAGGAGATCGTGTGCAATCCCCTTCTCATCTTTAGAATCAAGTCCAAGTTTTGGGAGCCTTCAAACTTTATCGTTAGAAATCCGCGCGAGAATAGCAATAGTTTCACTAGCTCCATATTGAGACGACGACCACGCTACGGTGCAATAGTTGGGATTCTCACATTGTTCGTTAGTATTCACTCACACGGTCCTCTTATCCACAAACTTTGAGAAACAATTTCTATTGACGAGAAGTAACGAGTTTCACATCAGTTGTCGTTTATGCTGATCGATATCAGCACATGGACTTAAAACAATCGCAATTCTTTCGAACAAATAAATACGAAATTCTGTTGCCGATCGACTTCATCGTTTACAGAAGACAAAAGATGTTTCAATTCACTTCAAGCACAATGAATCCAACCGCGTGTTTCGGTTCATCAAGGTCATAAAGCATTTAGTGCCCAATTAGCTCCATCCCAGTTTCTCATAAACCCCTTTGGTAGAGGGAGTTATCCGGGTTGGGGAGGAATCAGAATTCATGAACTGCAGATGCCAGCTCCGGTGGTTTCTCCATTCTCACCTCATTCCAGTGCACCGGTTTGTTGCAAATACATGATGCATCTCGTATGATATTTCTCCGTGGAATCCATAATCAGCAGATTTTTAGCATGGAACATGCTTTAGCCTTGGACTCACTTGCCGAAAAATGTCACACGGAATGGGTGACGAAATTATCTCCATAGTAACCATAGTAAAAAATCGTATGTGTCGCTAGCCTGGTTCATTACCAGGGAAGATCACATTTTTTGAATAAAAAAATAAACAGAGAAAGAAGACATGGCTAAAGCATGTTCCATGTTTCTCGAATTTTAGCCGTAGGCTCTATGTGAAAAGCATCCGGGGGTCCAGGGGGCTTGCCCCCTGGCGAGGCGCGCAGCGCCGAGTTTTTTTTTTTTCTGTACTCGTTCTGCAATGTTCTTTAGTAGGTATCGCACAGGTTTAAGAAAATAATATCTCGTACATTCTAAACAATAAGCGTATCTTAAAACTAACTTAATCTTAACTAATGATGAAGACTCGTATCGGGAATGGTACTTGATAACAAAAGCTTTGAATATACTCGGTTATCGTGCTCTTGATTGGTATTCATTTGAAAAAATGCATTCAACTTGGGGTACTGTTGAAGTTGATCCGTCCGTATTTTTTACCGTTTAGATACTTCAAACCGAAACCTCACACCACTTTCCTTTGAAAAAGGGTGAGCAATAAAAAGCTTGAAGTGCTCCATTTACTCGCGTTCAAACAGTTTTGTTTACCTTTGCTTTCACGAGAGTTGATAGGCGTTCGGGTCACCAAGATATTCGATCGAGGATATTCTCAGTATCCTACACGGACCTTCATTGTGATTATCTTACCTACTACAGAGATAATGAAATTTCTTTTTCCATGGTAAAGGTCATTTCGTTCCGTAATTACGAATATGCCTACGAACACGTTATTTTTAAGAACACGAAAGGGAGTCACTTTCTCCACATGTGACGGGTGGCCTTTCAAAAGCCCTTTTCCCAGAATAGTCAACTTGATACAAAAAGTAGATACAACTGAGTTTCAAGTGTGCTATTGAAATCCTTTTAAGACTCATTACTGAAAAGCCACCTAAGTATTGAATTTACGTCGATACCTCAGTTGCTTCATCGGTAAGTCTCTGTAGATGAATGCGTGCTGGTATTAACGTACCAACATACGTAACCAAATAATGTGGGTCCTGGAAACTAATCAGACCGCCAACCGGATCCAACTATCTCAAAGCTTTGAGCATCATAGCGGCCATTTCTCGAAACGGTGAAGACAGCGAAATTAACCGTTCAAACATCGCGGTTATAGGTATATTTAAGTGGGACTGCTGCGGTCTGACAGTAACGCGAGGGAATCTACGATATATCTCGTATATTAGTTCAGTCTGGACTCGATGACATGAAACACCGCCTACGTGTAGCCCTTAGGGTGGATCGGGCATCGTCTGCTCGCTAACGGTAGGGAAAATAATGGGATATACAGGGTTGAATCAAGGACAGTCGAGGGTTCGAGTTCAGAAGGTCATAATCTTGACCAGAGCGAAATAATGTTCCTTTGATGCTAGGGAGGAGTTCGGTACATCCCTTCCTAACGATTAGGGTGAGCATTATTTGTCACAACACGGAGAACGTTGTCAGAGTAATTACATTAAGCAGGGTTGAAATGCGGAGGGTGCTTGTCCAGACGCAGCGCTTCGTTCGTAGGATGTAAGTACGTATCCACAATAACAATATCCACAGTTGTGTCTTTAAAACATGAAAAGTTAATACTTGTTAGTTTTTGCTACAATTTTCCAACTTCAGTTTACTGGCGCACCAGAAATTGAGGTTTGGCACTTCGGGTTGCCCGCCCAGAATTCCAACACTTGCAAATCTTCTTTTTGCCTATTTTTCGTTGTTGGTTGGTTGGGGAAGGGTCCTCTTCCTGAGAAGAGTGTTAGCCACTTGAATCACCCCGGATCACTTGGTCGAACGGGTACCTAAATGGAGCACAGTTGAGAAGGAAGAAACAATGTTTTAGTAGAAAGAAAAAACGCTGCAAATCCTTTCGCAGGGTTTGGTTATTCCTTGGACCAGGAGTTTGGGGGAAATAGGGGAAAAAAATGAGTGTGGAGTGTCCCATAATCGATTCAGCAATATTTGGTGAAAAAAATAACCCACACGCCAAGGTACCGAAATCTCGAAAACCCACTTTGAAAATAAGTAGATAGGTACCCATTTTAACCCTTACCCGCCTTCAGGAAGCACCAATCGGTCCGTGACCCATCTCAATGGATTCAGGTCCAAAATTTAGCGGAAAATAATACCCCGCACGCCTAGATCGCCGATACACGATGAGGTGTGGATAAGGGTTTATTTACGGGGGAGGGGGGGGGGGGGGGTTCAATACAGGGAAGCTTAAAAAGATGAAAACCTTTGAAAAGAGAAAAAAATAGGAAAGAAAACAGGAAAAATGTCCATTTAATTTATTTAGGGTACGCAATTTATAATACAATACTGGAAATTATATAAATTAAAAGAACATTTGATCCTGATTTTTTCTTTTTCTAAAAGATTTCATCTATTTTGCGTCACCCTGTATATTCCTCTCGAATGGTTCTGTTCGAATTCTTGGACAAATTTTCCGGCAATCATTTTGCTCTGCTTCCCTTCAGCGCTGAATAAAGTTTTGTTGGCACCGTGTTCATAATTCAGTACCGGTGAATTGAAACTGCAATAACTTCGTGGAGTGGATTATCCACTTGTTGAGACTAATCGCGTCGAATGCGGATGGTTGGTAGTCAATCTGCGCAGTCGGAGTATTTCATTATATTAGGTAGATATCTCTGGCGTATAAAGACGCTAAGTTAAACGTCTCACTTGTCTCGCTTTGAAGCGTCTTCAGAAGTTTCTAGCTCCTAAGACGGCTGATAAAGTTTCGCACTCTGTAGAACGCTTCCGCCTTGTAGACTGTCATTGTTAACACTCCAGCGGGCACATATTTATAGGGTTGGTGTTGGTTTTAAGGAGGATGGCTGGGGGGAACGACTCAAACACGCGAAAGGTAGCCCCAGAAGGATCAAGAAAGTGTGGCGGTGAGGGGGATGTTTTCAGAAAGTAAAACCCTCCAGGGGAGCGCGAGTCGAGCTAAACAATTATTCCAAAAGCAAATAAGACCCGAAGAGTTCTTCCCATCACATCGCCGAGAGTGTTCAACTTCTCTGCAGGAAGTTTGCTTGGAAGACATTTCAAACGCGGAAAGCGAAGTTTTCCGGCCTCCTGAGAACATGCTCCAACTAGTCTATTTGCCCGCATGATCTGTTGATGACGTGTGGCAAACTGAAAATTACACATTGCGATCATTAGATTGAACAGTGTGGCAGTGTAATCTCTTATTCTTCAATTTCTCAATACCCTGATCTCAAAACTCTCCCGAAATACGGAACACTCCTGAGCACCTACCTAGGCCCCCCTAAGGTCTAGTTCCCTACGTGCGGGATTGAAATTTGTATTTTATAATTTTTGCTAACGGTTCAAACCCCTCAAAAGTGTTTTCTGTGAATATTTTGTAGCAAAACAACTCACGACATTGATGACACATTCCTTACCTTTACCTAATACCAGGTGTCCGTTGAATTACTTCTTCAGATTGAATTTTAGGGTTATGATGTCAGACATCGGTAAAAGCAGAACGGAAACTTGTTGAAAAATTGAATCACCTTCCCGCAGTATTCGGACTCCCGGGTGGGTTTTTGCTTTCGATTCCGTTATATAGAGCGACGTTCAACCGCTCTCTCCCTTCTGTGCGCCCTTATATATACTAACTTACTTCTCCGGCAAACTACCCAGCGAAATAGGTATTTCTGTCCCGCAGCAATGTTGTTTGTTTTTCTTTCTTTCACGGTAAAGTTTCCCATCCTAACTCCTTTCTCCTTTTCCATCGTCCAGTACCTATGTTCAATATCATTCGGTTGTATAGAAAAAAAGTGAGGTTTTTGTTTGATTTCTTACAGCCTCAACGGATCGCTGAGAAACTGATCTTATTTTTATATATAGTTTCTCTGTGCTTTATGAGGTTGAATTATTCTGTAAAAGCATTTTAAGCATTGCTCGATGACCTGTAAGTTCAACTGAAAATCATTGGTGAGTGAACTGAGCAGTACAAGTCCACCCGAAATACATGTCGTGTTTTGTCTGTCACGAAAAAACCATTAAATAATATATATACCCAGCAAAATACCGAGAGCCAATGAAGGCTAATAAGTAGCTATTAGGGGAACCTAATCCCTGATTCTATGACTGATTAAAATCTAATTTGGTGGAGGGAAATTGAATAGGGACAGGTCTGGTGATCATAGTTTATATAAAAATTTAGAGTGTTCCTAACTCTCCCTGTATAATTGGGGAAATTACCTGCGAAAAATCCGCTGCTGTACCTTTGAAGGGTAATGTCCTAGAACTTTCGCCGCAGTGTACCTATGTAACCAGCGAAGAAGGTAACGTAAGCTTCTTTTTAAAAATCTATCCGCTACTCAAAATGCCCATAGTCAAGACCCACTTCTGATATAAAAGCATCCACTAGTGTCTGACGACGCTCAGTATGCTACTCATATAGCGAAGTGGGTATGAATTTCCATTTGAATGCCTCCGAAAGAAGCGCAAACATCACCGTTGTGTAACTGGACCTGCCGAGCGGAAAAAAGGTTGCACAAGCTCCTGACTCTGATGATGTCGTTTCAGTGGATTCGAAACGTCGGCTCTTCCCCTGAGTCACGTTCCACAGGGCTAATTCGGAAATTCTATTTTCGTTTTCCGATTATTTGGGCTTCACCTCTGACCGTTCACAGCCTTGGTGTCGACATTGGGTTTTGTTTTTCCTTAACAAGTTGCGACTGTGGTAGATTGCCCATTGTGGCCTTTTTGGAGCATAATAAGTTGCCAGCAGGTGTTCGTGGTTATATTGAAGCTTGGATGGTACACGAAGAAGAGAAGGTGAACTAATGGTCGTTGATATTATTGTGTGAAAGGTACTGATTTAGTAGAACTACAGAAACTGAGGCACAGACAATGAGACTCATCAGTTGTTTGTCTGTCCCAGAAGTGACAGCAAATTTTATACAGGCACCTACAGACCAGAAAGAAAGACTAGGCGACGATTCAACCCGCTGCCACACCTCAAAATGACGTAAACCTGATATACTGTCACGCTCAGGCAAACTTCATATCAAAGCGGCGCGCATCTCTTGAAATGAAAATTATCAGTAGTTGGAATTTTCTCTCAAAACCGCGCCCCAGCGAATCTCATGTGGAAATGAATCATCTCAACATCCGCGTATGATTCCGTTTCACACTGGAAAGGTGCGCCCTCAACCAGCAACTGAGGATGTTACGTTGAAAAATCAGGGCATTTACTGCTACAGCTACTTACGCGAGTAAGTTGTATTGTGGGTGAAGAGAACTCGTTCCCATCCACTCAATCGAACTGCCTTCGGGGGCTTTTCAGTCGCATGAGAAGAGTCATCCTGGTACCAAGAATCGCAAATTTAGTTCAAATGCATCAGCATCCCTGCGAACCGAACTATTCCTACTTATTTTCTCCAAACAGATATCGGAGTAGGCGATGCCGAGGCTGCCGTGGTTCCCTTCTCGCAGCAATAATATATCTAATATCAATTTTTGTGCGTCGTGAAGTTCTGCCGAACCGTCATGAAGCAGCAGGTCCTGCCTGTCCTCATCTTAGTCCACAGGTCGCTGACGCGGTAACACGAGTGTCCGAACTAACGGTACGGTCAGACTGTTTATTTTATTTTCCAAAAGATAAATCTTAATTCGGTACTCAACTGAAGCTCCCTTCGAAGAATTCAAGGTGATGAAGTTCAGAGATCTCCGAGACACAGCCACCATCATGAAAACTTTCAGGGATGCTCAGATAAATGAGCTTCAATTCCTCGAAGAAGGATGCACCAGAATACGGGAAAAACACCCTACTAAAAATCCCTTTTCGGAAAACCCTACACGGTCAACAGGCATATGACTGCAGAGGTACCAAATTGTTTAACGCTCTGCCATACACAGTAGAACGATAGGCAAACTTGAATCCTTCTAAAAGGAGCTCAAGGCCTATGTGGGAGTTGAGAACAAATCATAAGTCATTCCAGTGGTTTCAATCGTTCATCACGTGTACATTAAGTAAATATTATTGCCCTTCATAAATTTTCCAAGTACTCAGGCATAACGTATTCATAAGAGAAGAGAGCAGAATATGGAACTCCTTCCCCGCAGCACAAGTCTTGTGACTTCCAGTGGAGAGTAGCACAAGAGTTATTTCGTATTATATATACAAATAAGAGCAATTTATATTTAAAAGAAAATGTATAAAAGCAGATTTAATTTAATTTAAATAAAAGAGCTCCTAATTTATTTTTTTCATTTCAAACCAAACCTTGCATTGAAGATACCTTTGTACCCACACACGCAACGTTTATTGCTTCAATATTGTGTATTATGCTGCATACCAGGGGGGGGGGGGGTAAGGCTGTTATTTATCATCCCGACGTGAGAAACTAGTTCGACGTCTCGTTGTCCGATATCGGGTCACATTCGATCTACTGACCCTGGCAGTGTCACTCGTATTCGTGATGTGGCTGAAGATGGTATCGATTTCGTGACACTTTTGACGGTACCGTTCATCGGCCTGAGGTCGAATTGTTGAGAAGAATTCTTATGCGAGAGTGTCGAGCATGTGAACTAAGTTGGAACCCACTGACACGGAGCGCTGCCGTCAGATGTACCGGTTGCGTTAAGATCAAAGCAAAAATGTCAATTTCCTCATGAACTATTGTTTCAAGATACATAGAACAACCCCGAACATCTACTGTAAATTCAAAGTTCAGCGTCAAATGAATCTCAACCAGAGTGGATAGTTAATGAACAGCATTTGTCTATTCCTATTTTACAGTGCTGCTGCGTGCCGTCAGGGTACTTATAAGGTTATAAGTGTGATGTTATTTCATTTTTACCGCCAGTAGTTGGACCTAGTAAAGGAAAGAGGAATAAGGGAGGTTAATCCAGGGATGTGAGTCTTCTCTACTGTTCTATTGCGTCTTACTTTTTCTGATTTTCATGTGTCTCTTTAGCCTGCATCTAGTGTAATAATTAGTGAAATTCTCGTGACTAATTAGAAGACGTTTTTACCGTTCGAAAGGTGCTTTGCGCTAGTTTGGTTCATCACCCAATCTCCCCATTCTTTCAGTCAATCTTGGAACTTTTAGGTTTTCAGTTTGATCGAACAACTAGGTTTGTCTACTCGTCCACTTTCCACATCAATCATGTCCGAAGGATTGCGCGTCTTCTAATAAATCCACCTCAAATACTGTACTTCAAAGAGGAATTTCCAGTGAACTAATGTGGAACTGGAAATTTACATGGAATTTTTAATATTATCGCCAATTAAAATCATAGGTCGTACGGGACCAATAACAATGATAGAATATCATTGTACACTATGTTCTTCATGAATTATTGAAATTAAACCGAATTCTGTAATCGAAATCAGATGTAATGACTGCAATTTTCGTATTGTAAAAATGTGAAAAACGGCTCAACATTCACTGTGAAGAGATTTTAATGTTAAAGGGGGTTCTGTATTCTGTTGAAGACCTCTAAATAATCAACTGCTGCTGCTTCTTATCAAATGAACCTTATTTTTGCTCGGCAATCCACAATCATCGATTCCCAGGCGGGATTAAGTTCGGGAGGCGCTCATTCCGAACCACTGCCTTTGTCATCGTTCATGTGAGGGAACCACCATAATCCTCTGCCTAGTAATAATCCTCTTTGTTTTGTCACCTTCATTATTTTCCCTTTAACCTGATGTACTCACTCTGTTGGTTTTTTTTCTTTTATTTTTCTCTCCCTTCGTGTTCTCCCGTTCGCAAAAAGACGAGAGGGGCAGCACGCGTCCAGCCTGATATAGTGGACATTCTTTTCTGTTTATTACCCTCCCATATGGGGAGAGGGAGGGAAGGAAAGGATATGTGAACGGGAAGTTTGTCATGGGGACGTGAATGTCCATTCGTTTTTAATCGATAACGGATTTGTTGGTGCCTCCCTCGGCTGGTTTTTTGCTCACTCAATATTTTTATCTAAATCCTTAACTTTTTAAATCCTAAATCCTTAACCAATCATGAGTTATTCAGTACTTCTGCCTGTAATATTTTTTTCAGTTTGAAGAAGAGAAATCTAGAGAGAATTCAGAGAAACAGAATTCCGTCCGATTTGATCCGTTTCGAATGATTGTTCTTTTGATCTATATTCATCGAAAAAATATATTGCTCCGAACTGGCATTTGAGCGCACCTCTGCATATTTTCAATTTAAAAAAAAAAGTCAATATTATAACTCATTAGGGTAATATGGTGTTCACCGCTATAGTGACAAATAGTTTTGGCCCAACATCAAACATCAAAATTCCCATTGTAGTTTATGATTGATGGAAATAATTCCACAGTTGCATGCTCATAATAAAAAAAAAATCCTTTTTGACCTGTGAGGGGCAATTGGGGTTCTGATGGAGTTAAGCGTGTCTTAACAAGCGAGATTTTTTAAAGATATAAGCGGTTTGGCGGGCACACTAGTCACCCAAGGTTAGCGCTAATACTTCATGGTCAAGGCGTCGGTCCTAAAAAAACTGGTGTCAATACCTCTCACCTTGCTGCTCACTAAACTCAGCCGTTAGGCATCTGCCCTTGACACTGGACCCCTCTAACTCCTTGATTCTCCGATCACTACTGCTGACGAAATACCCCCGAGTAATAACCCACAAATCGAAAGACGCCCGAAAACTCAACTGTTGAGAAAAATACTTTTTGGCAGTGGTTAGAGAAGGAATTGACTCGAATGGATGAGAAACCTTGAGAAAATCATCGGTTTGCCGAAAAATGTGTTTCTGATTGCCGGTCGTGTCTTGAACTGAAGGGCGTTGTGGATATAAAACAGTGCATTAGCAAGTTGTACTGTCCACTTAGCACTTCGTCCATTCCAAAGCCGTGTCAAGAGAAGATTGCTTGAGGATCCACGAAAAGTGGGAAGTTTTGATGAGCCAAGGACTGGAGAAGTTTCACTCTGAAGGTAGCAGTTATCAGTACTAATAAAGTGGCGCGAATCTCACAACGTCGCTTGTTACATTAGATCGTCAACTTGTTAGGTACCTGAATGGAGAGTATTACTTCACTTTGTATGTGCCTGCGTTGGATTCCACTTCAAAGAAAGAGAAAACAATTAAAATGTACCTAAATGAAAGGTAGGAAATTGTCCCTTCAATGAAGGGGAAAACGAGTGCCTCGTTAAAGTTTCCCATTAAGTTTGCTGGGTTCACCCCCCCCCCCCCCCCCTTATGACTGCTGACCTGAACACAATCACCAACACACTTGTCTGGTCGTCAACCCGTATACCACCGTATTGCACCACCAGCCGAGATGAGCGAGGGGATGTTTTCTCATTTAAACAAAATCGAGTGGTTCGAAAGGTTTGTAAAAACTCGCCGCCTCTAGAGAGGTTTTGTTTTAACTATGACATTTTTCTCCTTGTTATAAATGGAGCTCATCCTATGAAGCCTTCGAATTTTTGTCCGTAAACAAGCGAATGACTTTGTAAACTCAATCCATGAATTGATGATCGTACAGGTGGTAAAATAACTATTCTTATATGGAAGGTAGGCCGAAAATCTCGAAAAACCACTTTCATAATAAGTATGTATACCCATTATAACCCAAATCTCAAAAATCCATTTTAAAGAAGAAAAAACAATTCCCCCCCCCCCCTCCCTACCCGTTGTAAATGGTGAACGGACATCTTATTTGTTCTACACATCAAGATGCGCCCGGAAAAAAAATGCTGGGGCCGATCGGAGATGGTCGAATTCTAGTGACCTTTAGCATGAAAACAGGTTGATTGTTCAAGGAATAACCAACCAAAAACCATATTGTAAGTCCACAGTATGCCGTCCGTCGTCCGAGTTGTTTTAGATTGCAGAAAAATGTCTAAAAATCCGAAATTTTGGCCAGTGAACTATTTTTGGCTTTAGTTGGTCCTCGACACTTTTCAGCCCGTACGTGGGGAGAATACTGAGCCATTGGCATTTGGGATATCATTTTTCACTAAATTTGCGAAGCTGAATCAATTGAGAAGGATTCCGGACCGATGGACGCCCAATAGTGGTTAGTATGGGTCAAAATTGGTACCTACCTTTCTTTTTTGAGAGTGGGTTTTTTGATTTTTGGGAACCAAGGCACGTGAGGTGTCATTTTCCAACTAAATGTTGGACGCCGAATAGTGAAGTTCTTTGGTTTCATAATATTTTAGAGTATGGTAGGTAGTAGTGAGCCTAATCAGACTTCGGATTTTTCCTATTCGTTGGGAGTTCTTCTTATGATGTGCTTTGCTGGTGCTGTCGTCTTCTTCAGATGCATGGAAATCATAGTGTTGTCGTCATCCAGCCGTCGACTAGAGGTCCTTCTAAAATCTATTTAGTTGGACCTATCGTTCCGAGCAATCGAATACTTTGGTACTGTCGAGAATGTTCTGCCTTTATCTGTTTCTACCTCTCAAGAAAGAAACCTTTTCGAGAAAAGCCCGGTTGATAAGATGCTTGTTTTCTTAAGTTCAAGAAGTTGAAAAAAATGGTTCACTATAATCGGTTAATGACGATTGAATGCTGTATCAACTACTGGAAATCAGGCTGTATAGATTTCATTGTAGGATTATCATTATCAAAAGTGTCCGGATGTTTGATTAGATACGTGGAATTCCTCCGGGTAGGTCACACGCTTTTTCCTTGATCGACATCCAGTTGATATGCATTTGGCATCTACCTAGTTTGTATGATAAGGTGATCATTAAGTGTCCATTTGATGACACTGGCGACCCGGCGACCCACATTCTACCTGCGACCGCGTGCCCCGGCTCCCCGAACGGTTAGGGGTGGAGCGGGGTTCGGGAGCCGCTCCCTCGCGCCCCTCGTCGCCAGTCTGCCTGCGAACACGGTTTGGTGCGGGTCGTCTGTGCTCACAAGTGCTCCGAACATCGCGTCTTTTCGAATCGTGCGTGTGTGATCGCGGTATTTTGATTGCTCGCCACTCCGTCTCCGATAACTGTACGGGACACGATTATATTCACTCTGTAAGTAGAACTACGGCGAAAACTCTTGGAACTAGAAAATTCAATTTACCAATGTTTGTTTGTGAACCAGAACAAAGATTGAAAGAAAACAAAATTAAAGCACCCGACAAATTCAAATAACCACCCCTAACTCAATTTCGAAAATTAATATTTTGACAACTTAATCGCTTAAGGATAAAGAAAATAGCAGGCTACGTTGTGGTATCATCGGAGTTTTTAGATGCGCCCACACTATTGTAACGACACTTATCTACGGTGTGACCTAATGCTAAAAACGTTTTTCGCATCTCAATTCTTGTAGTAATTTTATCGAAGTTTTAAAACTACAATTATAAAATTACCGTCATCAATACACTAATGTATATATCATCAAACAAAGAACAACAAAATGAATTTTTCAATGTCCGTGCGTTGCAGCTCTTCGAATTTCTCAGCAAATTTTCGTCGAATGAAGAAATGACAAAATTTTATATATCGTTTTACATATCCAAAAATCGTTATGGTTAGGACAAAACGTTATTCATGGCGATCCCGCACTGATTATATTCGTTCAAATAATGCTCAGTTTGTAATAGTTGCGTTCGTTCACGTATTGGTTTTATTTTGTATTTGCGAGACAGCAATTACAATATTATTTATTTAAAATCTTTGTTGAAATGTAATGTTTTTGGTTTATGACTCCATCAATAATTCATGTATTCATGCCAGAGGTGCCCGAAATTTGAAAGATTGCGTCTCAAGATGTCTAAATCACAAAATCGGAACATCGTCGGTAGTAGACATTTTTCAAAATATTTGAAATTTCCGTCAGCGGCACGTATTTTATTGGTTAAAGTTGGGCCTCAAAACGTTTCAGCCCGATTTGTTCAAATTCGGGGAAAGTATGGGAAAAGTTGTATTTTCAAATTCAATTTTAGGAATTTTCATGGGAACTGGGTATAATTTTTCAGTAACTTTAGGTCGCCGAATCGATCAATATGGGCCCCGGCCCAAACGCTACACGACGGACTAGGGTATGAGGCAAAATCATGTATGTTTTATGCACTATTGGTTATATAAAAGCATTAAATCATAACATCATTGACTCTAATGATCCTATTTTTCCGATCAGGAGAATGTTTTTTGATATCTGTGGACCTGTTAACCTCTCCCACAGAATTCTGTATTATCTTATCTGATATAGAGTAACATGAATATTTAGGGAGATGAGTATCATGTTCTTCTTCGCCACTTCTTAACTGTTTAAGAAACAGTTCGGTAAACAGGCTTCAAGTATATCATCAACCCCTCAAGTTTTTCTAAATTCCTTTTCATACATCCTTCTGAAGTAGTGGTTGTGAGTTCCGTTCAGTTTATGGCTACGATAAAATGCTCAACATACTTGCGCATCAGTGCACCCGACCTAATAACTGCAGCAATTTTGGCGGGGGGGTAGGAAATATTCACCTCCAAAACATACAGCGTGAAATTTATGAACAGAACTAATCGGGCTGTAGTAATTTTACGAAGTCAGTCAATGTTTTATCGTCCCTATCTTTTGGGACAAAATATAGATGAAATCACTCCGTTTAATGTAAAGAGAAACTTATGGCCGAGTTATTACCGGCTGAAACAGTCCTTGATACATCAACCAACAATCGAAATCATGTTATGCTTATGTTATCCATTATGCTGTATAGTTTTCTACCGAACTTCTGATAAAGTAAAAATTTCCCTTCGAAAGGCCGGAAGTTAATTAAAAACTTCTGAGAAGTAGAAAAACGAACTGATCGAGAAATAAAAACACAGCCCAGAATTACTGAGGGGCCAAAATTTGGTTAAGGAAAAAAAAAACGATTAATTCGTTAAATTATTTTTTGAGAAAAATCTCATTCAATAACGCTCGTTCTTTTTTTCGGTGCTTGCCAGATTTTAACCGGAGGTGGGAACAGAGAAGGGAGCGGAGGAGTTTATGGCGTCGAACTAGTGAATGTTGGGTTGGAATACCACGAAAGACCGTCTGGTATGCGAGTTATCGTGGAACCTCCGAACGATCAAATAAATAATGGTTAGATCGGCTCGTACGTTCCCCATTCTACCGGTGGGTCTGTGATGACTGTGATGGGCGACCCGAATCGACCTTCAACTCAAATTGTTTCTGTGAGTTGTCCGGTTTTTTTTTTTTTTTTTTTTTTTTTCTTGTGTGAATTCTTTGGTGGATTTGAGCTGATCAAACTTTCTCAAAGTCCTCTCGGCCGTCGTTGGACCATGTTGAAAGAGCCGAGTGGAAAATTAGGCCGCACTTTTAGCCCGGAGTAATGATACTGTTGCGGCCTAAGTAATGACTCAGTCGAGACCCAAGGACGGGAACGTGGTGAAAAAATATTCTTATTACTCACAACTTCCTGCGCAACCGTCTTTAAGTCGACATTTTGTGCCCCACCTGCATTCTTCGGTTCGCCTATTGTTTTCAGACTTAGAGAACACAAACCTCCTTTGAAAAAAAAAAAGTGTCCGCAATACAAAACCCGTCCTGGAATGCCTTGCGTGATCCGAGTCGATGTTGTCGAAATGCAAAGTGAGGCTTCTTGTCGTGTGCTAAGTAATTCTTAACAGGAGAACCCCCCCCCCCCCTCACACAGTTCCATCACCACGCTGCCCTCTTCTTTAGTGCCTATCTGCTTGGAATAATGACACCGTTCAGCGGTACTCCGTACGGGGTTAGGACCTTCTTTTTCTTACACCGTTGGCTATTAGCCCTTCTGCCGTGCCAAGTCTGTTAGTGCCTTTTCAGATGGAAACATTCTTTCGAGTGTAAGACTTAAAATAAGTTATTCCGCTAGAGTTACATCGAGTTACATTGTAAACGAGTTTTTTCTTACGACAAAATATTAGTCTACCATAAAGTTGAATTATTCCAACGCATCGAATCTCCACTGAGTGTGTGTGACTTAGCCCCTTTAATATTAGAACCCAGGTGTTCCTACTGATTAGGTGACCCACAATAAGTAGGAAACCTCATTTGACCACTCGAGAAAGATAGGCAATCATCAATTATTGAGGTATTTTAATGATTTTTATTGTTCCTGTGTTGTTTGCATTGAAACATTTTTTGGCGGGATTATTTTTTTAAAAAAATTCTTTGAAGCGTTTCATCAATAATTGATATCTTCTCTTTGCCTGGAAAGGTGCAAACAATCTCGATCTCATTCGTGGCCGAAATCACAATTTTTTGTCAAGCCCCCTTTTTAAGACATGATAAATTAGGAAGTCTTGCAAAAATATCAAAGTCTCTGGTGTTTCGACTGAATTGGCACCATTAACTTAATAATTCAAGGGCTTCTCAAAACAATGCAAAAATTGAATCAGGTATCTCATTAGCTTTTATATCATGATTAGCAGGTTCCAAGAAGTCTTCTTCTTTTAATTTCGTAGGGAGGCTGATGTTCAAGTAGAAAGTTGAACCGTAGAGGCTTTTTTACTGGACAGTCTGATATTCATATCTTAGGATGAGCACTCTAGAAAAATTGTAATAGAAAAACCATGCCCTTTTACTTATCATTATGCACCTCTTTACGACTCCTCTGATTTTGATTCTATTTGGTTGCAGGTCTGTTAGTCCGGTGATGCTTTAAGATGGAGACCGAAGAAATCACCAAGCTCGTCGATGGAATTTACAAGGTCAGTATCTAATTTTCCGCAGACTTTGAACGAAAATACATTATTACCATCAAACTGTTAATGACTTTTAGGTTCTCGAATAGAATAGGATAGAAAGTTGAATAGCGCATCCTGGTAGCCGTCCATTGCTAAACAGAAAAAACTTGATAAATGTCAAGGAAATTTGAATTTGACTAGAGTAACGATAAAGTTGAATTTTACTAAAAGTGAATGTGAGAGTGAACTAAGAGTTAATTCAACGCTAGCGTAAGGGTTCTTGAATAGGCTCTCTATTATATCTCTTTTTGATGAAAAACTAGGAAACTGGCCTGATGAAATACGGCGATAAAAGCGAACGCCAATCTCATAAAGCAACTAAGACGGTGGGTCCCGGGGAATGAAAATACAAATAAAAAGTTGTAAAGAAGAGAAAAAGGTTGGAAAACTCAAGAACTTGGTGAAAAGGTTTCCTTTCCACTCAACGCTTTCAAAGCTGGGGAAATCAACTCTATCTAACAGTGTAATAAAGCGTTTTAGTGGGAAGTAAAAGGTTATAAAAATCTTTTGAGTAGCTCTCTTAGGAAGATCGGATGAGGTATCATACTTTTTTTTACGGTTGATGACCTAAATGCGTATAATGTTATTGGAGTTTTTCTGTACTATGTTAGGAATGTGCTGACCCCATATTTTTTTCAATTGAGAAAAATTAATAGTTTTACGTATTTTATTTTATTTTTTGGATGTTTTGGTAAGAATAGTTGATAGATAGGAATAACCTCTAGTGCTAGTGTTGGAATATAAATGGCAATGGAAGTGGAAGGGTTCAGGAGTCAAATGTAAAATCCAAAAGGTGAGTCTAACTTACTCCTCCGTTTGCAAAGCGCCTCATGAGTTCCATCCTGTCTGGCTTGAGGGCTGCTCACAGTTCGCTTAAGGTTAACATTAGAGTTCTCTCCATTTCAGGCGAATGAAGCCGACTTCCTTTTCACGAGGTTTCTAAATAAGTCCCTAAGAGGCCTAGAGTGGACGACTTCCTTGTACATGAGACGTTTCCTCCGCTTGGTAGGTATAATAGGCGATTTCAATTACCCAAAGCAACTAGGCTCGTTGACACCTAGGTTGGCCAAAACCGCCATTAGCAAAGGAACTTGAGTGTCTTCGATGGGTTGGAGAGGTCTAGTACTTAAAGAAACAGTCACCGTTAAAAGTGAGGCGAATGATAACGATTCGAGAGGCAATAGAAACTCGCGGTTCATTAGGGCGACCACTCGAACACGGACGGCCCCGATTTAGTCGAGTGTGCGGTTGGGTGAGGGTTAAAAAGAAGGAAATTGGGTTTTTCGCCAGGCACAACTAGAGGGAGTGGGGTTGAGTAGCTGACGATTGGGAAGGGGCTGGAAGAGGATAAACACACGACTATACCTTCCTACGCTGAACGTTGTATGTTGCCAACCGATTATTGAGAGAAATGTGCCAAACGCATCAACACTCAGACCATACTAGCATGACCGCTCTTCATGATAATCGTTCGAGGTTCGGTCCCTCCTGGCGCCAAGAAATTCTGAAGGCTCGTAGCCTGAAAATCTGAAGCTCGGAAATTACTTTTCTCTGCATTCTTGGTCAGTTGTGGATCAGAAACTGAGCTTAGGGGTGACATAGTATCATTAATAGGGGTAGGGTTCCTTCAAACATGGGGATATTCGCATGAGCCACAAGCCGCTGTGTAGTTGTTGGGGGGGGGGGGGGATCTATTAAAGCCTTTTATGCGATGACAGGAGTGCTGATAATCAAGAAACAAAATTCTTGAAACCCGATGAGCTGCACAGTGATACACAAGACTGTCGGAGGATTATCAACTTCATACTAATACCTTGTCAAGAGCGTGGTTTCAAATTTTTCCATTTCATTAATTTGGGGATAATAAAATTTACTGCAATTCTGATCCAGACAGATCCTCTATTTCTCGGAAATATTTGGCTATCAGGAACAAGGAGGAAAACTGCCAGGACTTGCGTTAAATGTTTACTATTACACTCTCCAGAACGGCCGATTTTGTCAATGCACGTATTTTAAAGGTGAATTCCTGCCTAAAAAAGTTACAGTTTTTATGGAAATAAACCCATTATGCACTAAATTTTATTCGATGTGACTTTTGTCCGCTCCATTGCAGTCCCATTTTCAGTGGGTTGATGTTCATTGATGGCCAGAGATAAGACAGAAGAAAGTTCACCGTGTAAGTCCTTCTTGCACTTTACCACATCTGAGAAATCATCAGGCTATAATATTAAATACACTTTCGGTTAAAGTTAAACCCCTTGAGCTAACTCAGGCTTGAATATCCAATTTGCTTCGAATAAAACGAATGCTAGTGGAATTGCAGAGTCCTCTGGGACTTGAACTAAGCAACTCATCAAAACTATCGTAATTATAACGATATCTCCTTGCCTTGTTAAAACTTTGTTGAGTTGGCCCGCTTGCTAGTCTCGACCTTTTTCAATCGACTACTTGTATTCCAGTTACTGACTTGTTGATTTTCATTTTAGCTTGCATTTTAGCCTGAATACTACACACTTTTGACTTTTCCTAATTCGTACCTCAGCGGAAAAAGTTTTTTTTTTAAATTTTGAATGATCGATTTTCTAGTTTGGGTTGGAAATTAATTAGAAAGAACATGACTTTGGAATCAGAATGGAGTTTATGCGCGAGTTAATTACAGTGGAATGTGGAGCAGTTACTTACTGGCAAAATGTCAAGCACCTTCGTTCCTAGCCTTCATGATATGAAGCACATTATGCTGACTTACGATGGCGAAAGGGATCCCATTTCTACAGCAGCGCAGTGCGTCATTCTCTCGACTTCAAACGTCCACCAGGAGCATATTACATATCCATTATCTTTTTTGGAACGAAAAGCTCGTCCCAGGTGCACTATCCTTCAAAACCCTATTCAACCGTCATCGTTTTTATCCCGAAGCAGGTTTCATGTATTGTGGGTGGGGAAAAAACACCAAATGAAATTCATATTTCCTCACTCGGTCAGTAGATTCGAAGATCCTCGGAGGCAATTACATTACCAGCCCTCAAAACGCGGGGTGAATTAAAAAGCCCTTTAAAGCTCTCTCTCTCTTTATTCGTCGTCTGAAGTTTTTTCACCCTTCGCTCCTGGTTTCTAGTTAATAAAAGTTTCAAAAAAGACTGAAACGCAATGAGATTTTTCATCCCACTTTGAAGTCCCTCCCCGGTATGTTCGAATAAAATACATTTTATTTGGAACCCTCAAGCTGAACTTTTAATTGGTACAGGATGGTTTTTATTCTACTAGGGTCGACATTGGTGGGAAATTTCGAGGTCGGTTACAGTCTCAACAGGCTCTGATGACACGGAAAGTTTTCGCTGTTATCTGACCTCGGTTATTGCTACACGCGGCGAGTCTGTAAATGGGTAATTCGTATTCAAAAAGAGCGTTTGCTTCGGGGTAATCGAAACTACCCTCCATTGTTATTATTTACTCGAAAGTACGCCACCAGACTATGTTTTTGCAAAAACATTGTGATGTAAAATGCTAATATGTGTTTTCAATGAAATGTTGGGCTCCTGTGAAAAACTCGGCAAGATAATACCAATGATATTTTGCTTACTTACATCACGATACACGATTTTGACGCTACTTCTCTTAAACATTAAAAAAAAAAAAAAAAAAAAATTGCTTGGAATATATGACACAGAAAAGCCTAAGAGGTGGAGCTGGTCTCATGTCACAAGTAAAAAGGGCTTCAACATCCGCAGGACCTCGGGGTGTTCTCTTTCGCATTTTCTCAGAGCGTTTTCCCGGTTTCTCTCGTCTTTCCAAGGCTCTTTTCAAGTCTTTCGCACCTCCTGACTTCAAAAAGCCCTTTTCTCCCCGTCGCTCCGAAAAGCCGACTCGTGTAGGCCTTTTTTTTTTGAAAACGTCACCGCGAAGGAAACGCCTCCAAAACAACGCCTCTGCTGGAAAGCCCCTTTTCTTCGCCGAAAGGAAGAATTTTTCACACTTGGTTTCCACTGTGGTTGTCTCATCGAAGGAACTCTGTTTAGGTTGTGAAATAGTGGTGCACTCACGCCACTCTAAAGCAGTTTATGAGGGTCAAATTTGAATGCTCGTCAATGTACAAGTTTCCAAAGTGAAAGATCATTCGTTACTTCTGGCATCCTCTGAATATAGCATAACCGATTCATGTATTCACTTTTATTTTCTATAATAATACTCTCCGCTGCTCCTTTTTCTAATTTTTCTTTGCCACTTCCGTGGGACAAATGGTGTAGAAACATTCGGTTAGAGCTTCCCAATATTCACGTCTTATAGGATCTCTTTTCTTCGAATTATTATTCTTTCCCCCACTGTGATTTTCCAATAAGTTGAATATCCCTAGACGGAAAATATCTCCTACGAAATCGAAAACATCTTCCAGCTCGAGGCTCCAATGTCTTCGCGCAGTTCCATGAATATTAATGGAAAAATTCCCGTGTAGGTATGATAATAAGAGGTATCCGGAGGAACACACCTATCGTTGACTCCTGCATTACCATACGAATTCTTTTCGCTGCCTTTGAGGCGGTAATTTAGAAAAAAAGGAACGAAGAAGTTATTCAACAGGAAACCTCACCTCCAATTGCACAATCGGGACGTATTTAGTGAAGAAACAGTGGATTTCTGTGGAGCTTCATGTACAATAGTTCGATCGAGATGGCGCAAAACTGATTTTGGAGGATTTGTACGGCAGTTATCCTATATAATGCCGTTGAAAAGCTAAGATTTTCAGTATAGCTTATGTTTAATGCAGATAAAAGATGATAATGCTATATCAGTGCCCTAGTGATTTATAGATTTTTTAAAAATAATCGTTATTTTTTTCCCTCACCGAAAGGCTTTGATTTTGTGTCATGCGAAAGAAAATTTAATGCTTTTCATAGAGTATGCCAAATCTTGAGTTGTCAACTTGCAGAAGAGAAGATTTAGTTGAAGAGATTCAATCATATGGGTTCATAATCGATATTGGCCACTTAAGCTAAAAGGCCTGTGTATTCGTTTCTCGTATGCGTATGACAGGTTTCGCAGTATGACGACACATAATGGTCGTTGTGGTTGGTATTCGCTGCGAAACGATTCAGAGTCGAACGAAGCTTAAAAGCTCAGCCACTTCTTCCAACACTTATCTCAACCATTTGACGAGTCGACACGATGATCAATTCCATTCTGAAATAGCTTGTCAAGTTAATGCACCTTCTATCAAACTCCCGTCACGAACGTACATCCAACAGACAAGCGCCCTTAGAAGCTTTCTCCGACGTTTTTACGACGAAAGGTGAATCCCTCACGATTTGGTGTCACAACTTGACTTGCGAAATATATTTTATAACATTCCTAGGGTCTAAGAATCAGCTACACCGAAACGTCTTGCGTCAAAACAATTTTTCCGCTCATCCGTATTTCGTAGGAAGGAAAAACGTTTATCGATTTCATATGCGAGGAATGATGATCCCGCAATTACGAAACGCGCCTATCAATCGGTCTTCCCTCTAAATGCCAAGGCGCACGAAAGGTATGTTAGCACGAGTAACCTCGAGAACAATCAAAGTGGGTATCGAAGAAATTGAGTTTCGAATACCACAGAAAAGGTCAATGAAACATTTTACGATTCCAAGCGCATAGTAGTCGTGGAAGACTTGAAAGTTGACCGAATGTTGTAAGAAGAGTTCCTTAGCAGTCAATGAATCAATTCATGAGGCCAGTGGCTGTAAGGACTTTATCGACGAACAAAAACAAAGCGACAAGACAAGGGCGAACGAAGAAAATTGAATCTCGATCACCTTGATGTTTCAAACTTCTGCGGTTAGAACCTGGCGTTCTCTGTATTCAAGACATCTCGCATGAATTTTAACCAGCGTTGGGCTTGGTCACAAACTGCGGCCCCCTACATTGCCTCAGTCGAGTGACCACGAGTAACAGCGGTTGTATTGACACAACCAGGAATCATGATTTTTATATGGGGCGCTGAGGAGAACGAACTCGGGTAATGTTCGCCTCTGACACTAATTCAGAAGCTTGTCGTGCAAATGCGGAATGGTCGTGTAATTGTCGACTAGGTCAATTAAAATAATTGTTCCTGATTAAATTTTCTCTGGGAAGTAGGCGTACAGAAACTGGAAGACAAATACCATCATCGCACCTTTTTTCGTGGAACCCATCAATTACTTACCGTTAGTCGATCCTTTTCCCCCGTTTTCACCTGGCTTTTTCTCTAAACTTCTCCCCGGAGCCCGACGAAGTGGGTTAGCTCGCCCCAACTAGGTTGCGAGCTGCGAGGGTCCTCTACTGTAATGAAATAATTGAAGTGGTTCGGCTGGTGTCACCCACGGAAACTCCTAGCCCCAAGCCGGCCATAAATTATCGGAGCGATTGCGTTCATCGTGACACCGTGTGTGGGATAGTTGAACCTATTTTCAACTCAAAGGGACTCCGAGAACGGTCCGACCGCTTGAAAGTTGTTCGGATGTCAAAGAGATGGACGAAATTGTATTCCCAGTTAGTTTGACATTGAACTTTTCTCCTCACTACTCCCTGGAGGGTTCAAGTGTAGAATGAGATAGGTAACACAAGCTGGAATGAGAATACCTATTGGAAAAGTTAAACGAGTCCTAAGTCAGAGAGAAGATCTGTCTCTACATATACCAATTCCTTTCGTACTCACAAAGGTTCGAAGAAGATTTTGCTTAGATGAATGACCTTAAAGTAGGCAAATCCTTTCCAAAAACCATTTATGAGTTCTTCATGGGTCACATATCACCCGTACGTATATGATGACCCCATGGTTGGGTTCATTTTTGGGTGATACGTCTTCCGTGAATTCGTCTCATTGTACCAGGGGGTCCATGAAAAATACGGCCC
Organism: Cyrtorhinus lividipennis; assembly: GCA_019603395.1. Classification (NCBI taxonomy): domain Eukaryota; kingdom Metazoa; phylum Arthropoda; class Insecta; order Hemiptera; family Miridae; genus Cyrtorhinus; species Cyrtorhinus lividipennis. The sequence continues at coordinate 6,444,318 of CM034001.1, forward strand.
TTGAGAGGTTTATCCAACAACCACATGAAAAAATCAGATGAAAACCCACTCGTCTTTCTGTTAGAACAACTTTTTTCAAATTTGGTGTTAATCTTGTTTCGCAGAGTCGCAGCTGAAAAATTGAAAATTAACGTAAATAAATTCTGAAAAAAGTTCTTATTATAGTTCATTTATTGCGTGGTTTTTATGTTGGTTGTTATTCCTTGAATGATCGACGCTAAAAAGTTTTCTGGGCGTTTTAAGGTGTCTAGATCAAAATTAGCAAATGTCCGTCCGCCGTTCCCGCCTATTTCGGTGGTACAAAATTTTCTAAAGAATTTAAATTCGGGTCAGGGACCCGTTTTGGTTTAAGTTGGTCCTCGAAACTTTCGAACCTGATTAGACCAAATTGGGGGGAGGGTCAACATGTGTAATTCGAAAATTGATTTTCGATACTTTTGGCGATCTAGGCGTGTGAGGTAACATTTTCGACTTAGGACGCCGAATCCTCTGAGACGGGTCCCGGAACGATTGGTTCCCACCGGAGGAGGTCATGGTTCAAAATAGGTATCTCTCTACCAATTTCAAATGTGTCCGTCTGTCTACCAAATTTGGTCTGATCGGAAACGGGTCTCTGACCCGAATTTCAGGTTTTTAGAAATTTTGCTACTACAAAAATTGGCAAGAACGGCGGAAAAAATTTTTGGGCCGATTCGGAGGGATTTAATTTATACATGAAATCATAGGTTGATTACTATAGGAATAACCAACCAAAAATCGTATCGTGAGAACTATTTGAGATAGAAAAATGCGGTTGGCGATAATCTATTCCGTTTTCAGTCTTGTTACACTCAATATTCCCAATACCTCAAACGCAAAACAACCAGTAAACTGGAGGTATGTATTGTTCAGCTACTGATGATGTATTTGAAATGTGTTTTTCCACTGGGCTTGCACGTGCCACGCTGAAGAAGGAATAGAAAAAAATGATAACGCAGTATTCGAATATATTTTTAATGGAAGGGTGGTAGGCGGAGCGAAGCCCCGAATTTTCTGAGAAATTCCTCCCGTGTCCCTAAGTCAATTAAGGGATAACCGTGGTCCAGGAATATTATTTATCAAACTCCAAATATTTCCCGTTCTCTCAAGTCGTTTAGGGTTTCCAATTTCAAAAATCTTTAGAACACGATCGTGCCGCCGTCCGTCAATACCCAAAAGTCCGTTTCAGGAGCCCTCAATTAATTTCTCACACACACTTAAAGCAAACAGTTTGCAGCCTTGTGAAGGTACAAGAGACCACTAATGGGAACCCACTGAGTAAAAACAGGGATCGGAGACCCCTTTCCACTGGCAAGTTCGTAATAAACTTGCCTGGCCCTGTCCCTTTCGTGTTATACGGCAGCGATTTTAATTGCAAATTTGTCAGTTGTTTAAAATATGAGATTCCTTCTTTCTTCAAAGCTCTCGGTTGATTTCAATTAACATCCACGCTGGAGGTACTCATCAAATTGAGGGAACAGCTCTTTCATTTTTAATGTGCACCTAACTTTTGGATACCGAACACATTCCTCCGGTTTGCGGCTGTTGAGAGTGATATCAAAACCTATAATCATCGGGAATTCAATTATTGATATTCACTTTCTTTCTACAAACCGAAACTAGCCTGGTGGGAGAATGAAGCCTCCAGGGATAACGGGAAAAGGCTGCTTAGGATTGTCTTCAGGGGTTACTGTAAATATTGTTATTTTAGCGCGTATTTCAGAAGGTTCCCTCAGTGTGTACTTACCATTCCCCTTAACTACTCAGCCTTTTTACAAAGCCAACAGCTTCCTCAGTGGGTATCAGCTTTGTTAACTGTCTCACAGGGGCTCTGGCAAGAGGATAACTAACGATCATGTCCTAGAGAGGAGGCCATTTCCTTCGCGTAATGAGCCATTTTAGAGACGAAGTGCCTTTCTACGGAGTTAACGAATTTTTTCCTCTTCGTGAAAATTGATATTTTCCTAGGATTTATCTGACTTGAAACCATCTTGAGCATTACTCATACTAGATGGTCTTGTGGAAAATGAACCCTAGAAAATGAAAAATGTACGCGCCTGGAGAAGAGCCAGGTCGCTGAAGGTAGAAAAGGGGAAAATCGTATTCGGAGGCAACATTTCATTTTTACACCTTTTTCACCATAAGAGATACAGCTTGGCCAATACGGTGTGACGTGCTGGAACACCTATATCGCGTATCACTGGACAATCCTCACAATTTACGAGGTGGTTACGTACGAGTACGAGCGCAGGGTTCGCTGTCTTAATGACCAAAATGACTCATGGTGTTGGTTATGTGCCCTGCTCATCGAGAGTGGACCGATTCTAACGATGACTTCGCGTGAGGGGTAATGGCTGTCTTCATTAGATTGCGGGGTGTGTAATTAGCGTCAGGGGTTGACGTATGCCAACATACTTGTATGTCTGAAGGCATAAACAAGAGGAGAGTGATTTTTAAGGTGTGGATTCATGTTAATGACGAGCTCTGAAAACTACCCGAAATATGCAAAAAAAAAAAAAAAAAAAAACCTCCTTCATTTTCCAGAAAATCTAAGCGGTAGCCCACTTTGGACAAAAGAAGGACCCCCTAGGTAGTAGTTTGATACAACGAAAATCTGAAATATTTTGACAACTAGCCTTTAAAATTATGCTTTGTGATAGCTAGGCAGAACGGCCAACTTTGGGGTCAATCAAATTATTTAGAAATAGGGGAGACATTCGCCCTAACTCAAAGACCCGTCCTTAGAATCACCTACTCACGAATCTCACCGCTTCGCTGGAACAAAATGATTTTTATTAATTTATTAGAAATAATTCTAAAACACTTCAATTAGGAACATCACTTACCTCGTTTTCGCGCTTAGTGCTACCCCGGAAATCTTTTCGGAGTGAGTGGTTTCAGATTTTTTTTCAATTCACGATTACCTTTTTGTTCTGGCTGAATAGTCCCAGGATCGTTCAGACATAACCAGTGTACGAATGCCCTTTCACGTACAACTACGCCTGATTTTTCTATGGCGACTCTTTTCTTTGAAAGTTAACCACGGAAGCTGAAATGGAGAAAAAAAACCTTCGGACCAGAAATTAATTCTTGAAGGCTATAACGCTAGTGAATAGTTAGTAGTGGAGGCGGCCGTTGGAACGGAGTAAACAGTAAAAGATCGAGGAGTCAAGGTCAGCGAGTTCGATGAGGAATTCTCTACCTGACTACCTGCTCCTGGTCCAGCTTGATATCCCCTCCTTTCTCTCCTGGGTGCACAACTTCACGACTTGAGCATCATCTCTTCTCCGTGGTAGACTTCCTGTTACTCGGTTAGGTAAGCGATACCTACATTCCGAACTCGTAGCATTTCATAAGAGGATCGTGAAAGTTCTAGAAAAGCACCGAGAGATTCAAATTTATTTTCGGGCTCAACTTCCGTCTTCATAATCAATTGCGGCGATGTCAGGTTTGAGTATCACGACGACCAGAATCCGATTTTGGAACAAGTTGTTTCCAAATTAATCGTGCTTTTTACGACGCGTCCATTCTGTTATGCTTCTATCATAATCTGAGAAAGAGTCAATTTAAGGCTTCATTGAGTCGAAGTTAATCTTTTTTCCTTCTATCATTAAATCACTAAATTATCTATATTGTTCATTACAATGAAAATATTAATTCATACATCTATTCACGAGCCTTTTTTCTGAAAATAATTGGAACATGAAGATTCCTCAGACTTCAATGGATGCCGATTGACCCTCGTGGTCAAGCCCATCACCTGAGCCAATGTCCAGGGCGTCCAAGTACTTTTTTTTTCTCTCGCAACGTTGGAGGAACGAACGAACTACTGACGAGACAGTCATATATGAACAGCTTGGCGAAAGGATTTCCTCTCTGATCACGGTTTTACCTTGCGTTATCTCTCTCGAAACGTGTCACAAGGGGAACAATGGAGGTCTTATAGAAAGGCCAAAGCTTCTTGCTTTCCTCTCTCGACAAGAATGGAATCTGTTTCTGGTCTTGGTACATAAACTTTCTGAATTATGAACAGGCTCTACGTGAGGTTTCATTTTGACCAATCTTGTCGCCAAGCATAATTTCTGTTAAAAATTAGGAATTCTAAATGTTTTTCAGGGAACCTAGATGGGTCTGTTCCAAAAAAGGCGGACGCTGAATCAGTGTATACGGATTTTCATAAGTGTCTTCGAAGTGTCCGATCAATAATGATATCGAATGGAACAATGCAGTGGTTGTTTGTACCGACAAGAAAAACCACATAATGAAGTTTTAAAAAATAGAACAAAAGATCAAATAAGTTTATAAAATCAAAAATAACCAGTTCATGTCGAAACCCCTTGAAAAAGACCGCATTTATGGTAAAATTCGTAGGTATAACAAAATGAAAGGATCGGGATAAGTAAAAATTGGCTAAGGGTATGAGGATCTCCTCTAATCTCAAGGGCGATTACTCACCTCAGACCCACTCAAGCCGGATTTAGCGCAAAAGCCCTCTCCTTCGTAAGAGGAAGGCCCGCCGAAGTAAAAGTTCTCAGAGCTATTTAACCGCAGACTCCAGTTTGTAGAAGAGAAAACTTTGGGGAACTCGGTTAGTGGACAACGTTGTCAGCCTAGTTACATCCGAGAAGTGGTTATGGCTTGAAAAGGGGGCGGTCCTCAAGTTAACTCGAGGGGTTTACGGCGGCGTTTCAAGTGCCTCCTTGGGATTTTAACCCACTTTCTTGAAGCTCAGCCCTTAATTTTGGGTCCTTTTTTTCTGTCGAGGTGAAAATTGGTGGATCGGCAGGTGAATGAGAGTAAATGTAGAAATAATTTTCAAATCCTAGGCTCCCATCTTTGAATTAGGGGTGTTGTTTAAACTTGAAATGTTTTAAGTTGAATTTTGTGATTTAGAGGTTTCAGTGACATTAGAAGCGTATTAACAGTCTCTCCAAGATGAAAAAAATGTTCCTTCCTTGTGAGATCGTAAGCAAGATGATCTGATGAATAAGGTGGATGAATTTATTTCGAACGTAACTAAACAATAGGCTACAGCCATATCGCTCTAGGCTATCCGCTTGCAATGCTAGGTAATCATTTATTTTTCCTTCCGACCTCTCAATCGAGATGAGATTTCTCACGTGTGAAGCCTTCAGAAAAATTCCACAGTGAGGATGGGTTTGGCAGTGAGGCGTCCTTTGATTATACGTTACCCACACGCGACCTTCAGATGCTGCCTTCCTTTTTGGTCGCCCACCATTAACAATATGCGATGATTTCGTATTCAATGTGCATCATAGGCGCTCCGCGTGAGCGACGTTATGCGCTGAAGGACCAATTAGGACCCGATTAACGACTGGGTGATCATCTGTTCAGGTCCCACGAAAGACACGTTTCGCCACGTTGTTAACCCGCCTTGGTGATGATAATAACGTCCACACTCATGACCCTCAGCTATCGTTGTACACAAAGGCTCCGTCTTCTTCTTTGATGTGGAAGATGAAAGTGAAAATGGCACGTCACATAATCAAAAAGCGTATGTTTGAGGTCACCAGAATAGGCAGGTACCTGATTGAAAATATATCGGAAAACACAAACTGCTTAGCGTCCGTAACTTAGTGGAGAATCGTGTGGTGAAGGGGGAAGGGGGGGTCGCTTTAAAGATTATCTGTCCACCTCTGAGAAGTTAGAAGAAAAGAGGCAAAGTGGGAATAATTCTCGACGACCAACTATTTACCTCGGAGGGAGAGCAAATCGAGCAGTCCTCTATCATCTGTCATACTAGTAAGTTATCTTCACCTCGTCTAATGGAAGCCGAGGCAGCTGATAGATCCATGTGATTGCCTACCAATTGCTGTCTACGTTGTAGTCTCCCGCATGAGATTATTCATACCCTTTCCCCTTCGCCGTCGTTGTGGTGAATTGTTGCAATCATAGAGATATCTCACGTGGCTCGATAGTTCGATGTACGTATAACGACGACCGTTATGGCGAAAAATGTCTTTCCGTTCGTGTCGCTTCGTAATGGCCATTAATTATCGGACGGGTGCAGACCAGGGTTCCGTCGTAACAGTTCATGGCTTTCCCTCGCTCTGTCCATCGTGAACCCTGGCTCCTATAACATGAACTATCAATCTTGCCAGTTCGCTCCTCATTTATATCGATTGTAGGGAGGTGATACGGGTTCATAACCCCCACCCCCCACTCCGTACATGGGCGTGTAAGTGATTTAATAGCCTACAACTGTTTTCACTGCTCTGTGACCCTTTCGCCGATAGCGAGTTGCGCGTGGCGCATAATAACAATGGTCTGTTCTGGTCCCTTTCGTTTGTTTACAATGTTTCTCCCTTCAACCGTTCACGCGATCGGGCTCCATTACGTGATGTCTTGGCCCCTCGAACGCATGGTCAACGCGAACGAATATGGACTGAATGCGTTGGTCCATAGCTCTTCACCCGTTTCGGTATAAGCAAGGAACCGTGATATTTTCCTCACAGTAGGTAATACCACTCTCAAAACATTGTTGAAATCAAAAGAGCTCACTTCGTCAATTCAATTATGCCTGTTAGGCACTCTGTCCCGGCGGACTGTCCGAATCGCAGTTTCATTTCACATTTCAAATGCGACTGCTTTTTAGCGATACAGACGAACACTCATACACATCCGGAAATGATATTGTCGGAGTCCATGCGTCGCCTCTCATTTGAAACAATGAAGGTCTGCGGAAAAAGGTTTACAAGAACGGGAAGGTTTATATTTTTAGGACTTTTTCATTGTGGCTTGTTGACTAGTGCTAAAAAACATTACGCTGCAAGCTATCGCACAATGGTTTATTATTTCAGTAGGATCTCACTCGTAAGGGAATGAACTGCCTTCGATGTATATATTTTAGTTGATTTTGATGTATATATTCTAGTTATTACCACTAATTGTATAGCATCATGATCGCCAGTAAATGAAGTTCGCTGATTTTATAACGAGCTAACGATAGTTTATTAAACTAATTATTAATCAAGCTTCCTCGTAACATAGACTTCGTCTCTAGCTCCGCGGACATGTGTTGGCCTATCAATCAGAGCCATAAATTAAGTTTTACCGAACTTATAGGATGGGCTCCAGTTCACCTTGGATAGGACTCATCCTCTCATGGCCTCAAGGCCGAAGGTTTGTTCGAACAACGACCCTCGACGTGATCGTAACGATCGGGTTGATTTCTAAAACAGCCCAAAAGCCCCACATGGGTGATCTTCCGCGTCACTGAACAAAAGGTTTTCGTCGAGGGTAATTAGACGGCTAATAAGAGACTAGGCAGAGTGATCCAATTTGGCTCATTTTCAACCTTCTTCGCCTTGAGCGCGCACCACACAATTATGTTAGTGTCGAACGCGATCTCTTTGTAACGTAACCGAGACGAGATCCCGTTCTTTACCTTAATATCACCGTAAGACATGTTTTCTAGCTGGAACTACTTCGCCTGTGGAGGACACATTCTCGTCAAAATTATCACTAGCGTGGTTCACCTTCAACACTGTTCATCACACATACTTGTTAAATTAGTCGTTAATCGTAAAAAAATATCAACACGCGGAACTAGCCAAGTTCAGTTTAGAGAACCTTGAAATGTTACAATTTACGTGCTGATCGATACAAATATCTCATTATGATTCCTGAAGAACTTATTGTTTATCATGGAGCTATTGTTCCTCTGATACGCGGAGATTTGACTACTGATTACCGCAAAAATGGCTCAAAACGAGACGATCAAACGAACACGGCCATTCCGGAGAATCGTCGAGAGGAATGGGAAGCGAAAACGATATTACGAGTCATCAACCGCGATACCGGCATTTACAGCCGTCGTTTCGAGCCCATTAGCTTGGCTACCTTCATCAAGAAACTGAGAGAGAACCTGGCAACTTAGGAAACCAGGGAACCTCCCTAATGTAGATTCGCCCCTCGTTCAGGGGCTGTTCAGCCCAAACGGGATTGAAACAAGAGCTAATTACAGGTTTTGAGCGACTGAGGTATGCTGTTGCCAAGCGCCGGTATTTCTCGATGAGAATCTCTAGAATGCTATTCAACTCGGGGGAATCTGTCAATTACAACAGCATTCGAAGAACTCATTTGATGGTGTTGGGTTTCTTATATGGTGCTGTATATCTCCGATTTTCCCTCTTTATGCTCGATTCCTGAGAGAACGGCGATGATATTTGTTTGCTCGCAATATATTATAATTTTCCAGCTGCGCTCAGCTCTATTAGGGTTAGGAGTCTATGCTTGTGGATGCATAGCGCGTATCAAAACATGGAATCATCATTCCATTCTTCTGGTAAACGGCTTTGTATTGGCCATTGTATTTTTGTCGTCTGATGGTGTTCAATTGTTACACGCCAGATGGTCAGTCAGTTAAGTGTGTGGGGCCCTTGAGAAAAGACAAACCGCAACTCTAGTCCCCTGCGACCAGCGAGACACAGTAATCGCACACATCCCTTTGGCAAGTAGCCCTGGAGCTGCCAGCAACAAAACCCGCCCTTTTTCGATTCCTTTTTTTTCCCCATCTGGGAGCTCACGATGCATTTTGAAGCTGGCCATTTGTCCTTAATGAATCAAATTGTTTGGTTCTAGGCATGATTGAATCCCGTTTTGGTCCTAACTATATTCCTTAAATCTAAACTGTTGGTCAGGGACCCATTTCCGACTCGAAGTCGGTAGTTGGTCCTCGAAAATGTCAACCTGATCGGACCAAATTTGTAAAGAGGGGGGGGGGGGGGGATTAGGGGCCAAAATGCGTTTTTTGAAAAATGGATTTTCGAGATTTTTGGCGATCTAGGCGTGCGGAAAGTCATTTTTGACAAAATTTTGGACACTGAACTGATCGGATTGGCGGAATGGGTTTCGGACACGCCACACCCACTGCTTTCCCCATTTTCGAGATTTTTTTAGCGATTTAGGCGTGTGGGGTATACTAAGTTTTAGGCGCTAAATCGATTGGAATGAGTCTCCATGCTCCTAGTCCGAGAAATATCCAACCCCCGTGAAAAAATTTGCAGCGTTTTTCCTACAGTGGGTAGTGTTTGCTCGGTTAGGTAATTGAACTTGAGCCGACTATTACGCGTTTATATGAAGAGTTCGAGTTATAAAATTCATCTAGAATGACGGTTTCGTATTTTTTCTACTGTGAAAACCTCGCAAGCCTCGATAGTATCATTCGCTACAACGAGACACCTACCATAACAGCGAGACAAATCGGATCCGTGGGATAAAGCGTAAAACTGCATTTGCACCGCTGACTCAACTTGCTAGGTCTTCTTTGAGACGACTCGGGTTTCGTTCCCCGACAAACACCTTTCAGCTTACTAGGTTTCCGTTAGGTCATTTCACTCCTCTTCATACATAATATATTACTGATACGATACCCCGATACACCGTACTCCTCTTCAACACCGGTAAATCGTAAATGTTGGTACTGTTTACTCGTGGTTAGAGCCCATTAGCTCCGAGCGGAGCGTTGGAAATTTCCAAATAGAATGCGTTTAATCGGCTGTGAAAGGTCAATAATTGATGGATAATTATTATCGTTCCGCGTAAGCTCGTGGGAAATCAAATCTAATCAGCAACAACAGCTTGCCTACCGCGTCCGTAGTTGCGGTGAGCTTTTCAAAAGCTCATGTAACAACGTACGTACGAAAGTATATTTATGTTTTGCGTTTCCTGGGAATCTCATCCGCTATTGTCACGATCACGGTAATTAGTGGTCCGTGTATTTTTGAGCGATGTTGAACTTTGACATGTAAGAGCAGACAGATAACCTTCTCTGTATTTACGTAGTCATGAGAAAGTTGGTGGTCAGCATTTTTCACCCAAATGCAAATTCGGCTTTCTAATTCTAATCAAATTAGAAAAGAGGCCGCAGAATTCCCCATTCGCGTTCTTTTCTCTGGCTTTCTTTGTTCCGTGTTGAAGAGTCACCAATAATGTGACTAGAGTCACAACTTGAACTTCTGATCTGCCTCCTGTGTATCTTTTTTGTGAGTTTTTTCTTTGGGTATCTGCACACAGTTTTGTATTGCGCAGAGTGTGAGTAGTTCAAACGTTTTGCTTCCATGTGATTCGTTCGACACAATTCACAATTATTGTATCCTGCGTCCTGTAGAAAGGAACATTTTCTTAAGCGGAGGATCTCAAAACCCCCTTTGATCTGGATGGAACTTGAAGGTTTACTGATGCGGTAAATTGTCTATTTTCGTAGTTGCTTCCATTAAGGTGGTCGTTCACATGGACTAAGTCCATGTCGGAGGAATGGAGCTCCTCTGAATTCTTAGCTCACGATATCTTGATTGACCCTTTTACTCAATCATCGTTGAGTACGTCTTCATAGTTGAGTAACATGCGAATACCGAACTCCTTTGCCGCTGCAATTCGCAACTTGAGAATCCTGTATGATGTCAGTCAGTCGCAATTACTCAGCACTGATGCCATCTCTTAGCCTGAAATCTTATTCGCAGATCCGTGATTGTTTTTATCCAATGGCATTTTCTCTTGGGCAGCTCTATTCATTAACGAGGCGTTTGAGACTCGCAATATTAAATAATGACATCACACCAAACCGATGAGATCACCTATCGCATTGTGAGACCTTGCAAGGTTTCCTCAACACCGCTCACGACCTGACGGCACGACCCCGTTACGAAACCTCCAAATCCACTCCCGCTGAGCTGACAAAACACACTTCATTCTCGATCATGATCCCTTACGATGGTTTGTCCTGGTTGTACTATTGGATACTTATCAGACCCATTTAGAAGTCCTCTATCTTACTAGTCTATTACTGTATTGTTCCCGGGTATTTAAAAATCCAATCTGACCTCCATCACAGTTCCCTGTCGTATTATAAAATGAAGACATGACCGAGTTGGCAGAGAGTCATAGAATTCAGGCCACCAGGAACGGATGATTCGGCATCTTCCACCGGCAAACCTAATCCACGCAGGTTCAACGCCTCCTGACCTTATCCCGAGAGTAACTGGCACCAGTCGTGGCCTTTAGTGCCATAACAGTTCAGGAGTTGGAGCAGCGTTCTGTTATGACGATCATACTCATACACTTACACAGGCGTTCGCACCTTTCGCTCGTTTCCTCATGAAAGTTTAGAAAGTAATTGATTGGTATGGAAAGGCTTTCAAGGAGTCCTCGTCAAATACTACATTCATTTCTACTTTCAATTCCTTGTTAACTCGACAATCAGTTCTATTCAAAATCACTATTATTTTGAAAAGGAAATACAACTAATTCTACATACCATTGGTTTATTTTTAGGTACGCCATGATCATGGTGCTAATCTTATTGTTGAGGTCAATAAAAATGTTTAAATAATACCACAATACATGAAACGTTGTACAACATCAATGAGTGACAGAAAAAGTGTCACGAGAAATGGATTATTCAAGCTATCAAATACGCACCATACCTTTTCCACATTTTCATTCATACATGGCCTTTGTTCCTAACAATAGAGTCAAGACCCTTCTCAATCGATTCTGTGTCCTTAAATTAGTGGAAAATGATACATCACACGCTTAGGTCCCCGGAAATCTCGAAAAACCATTTAACAATAGGTACTTACTTCCACCCGAATTCTGCCTCCATTTGTGACGTTAGAACTGAAAATACGTTCGGCACAACCATGGTTCAATCAGAGTCCATGAGCGAAATCCTATTTACAAAAACGCTGCAAATTCTTCCGTAGGGGTTGGTTATTCCTCGGACCTGGAGCATGGGGAAAACAGTGGGTGTGGATTATCACGGACTCATTTCAAACGATTCATCAACCAACATTAGGTGAAAAAAGGTACTCCACATGCCTAGGTACCCGAAAACCTCGAAAACCCACTTCCTGAATAGGTAGGTAGGTACCCATTTCGACCCAAAACCCCCATCACAATGAATTCAACGTCCAAAGTGTAGTAAAAAATGACGCGTAGATCGCCGAAAATCTCGAAAAATTATTTTTCCGAAACATATTTTGACACCAACCCCCAAATTTGGTCTGATCGGGCTGATAAGTTTCTAGACCCAACAGGAGCCGCAAATGGGTCCTTAAACAGAATTTTAGATTCTTGAAAAATGTTCTAATACCAAAAACGGCGCACGGAGGACGGACATTTGGGTCTTTTGATCTACACACCTTAAAATGCAAACTTTCAAATTATGGTGCAAATCGAACAGATTGCAGTCTTGCATGAATACATATGTTCTTCTTCCCTATTCCTATTTTCAATGATATTTCACGTACTGCCATTGATAGACATAGTTATAAGAAAAACCTTTACAAAAACCGGGAAATGTATGCGGGTTTGACTCGTGAGACAGAGACCCAGTGGCACCCTTGCTCAACCCAGTAACTCACCTTACAAGATTCCGTTGCGTCACATCTGGGAAATCTTCCCATGCCAGTGAACTTGTATGTATAATGAGCCCCCAAGGCAACAACTGGTCCCTAATCGTACGAGTAGACTCCCGCCGTCTCTGTGATTTCGGAAGTTCTTGCTGGTCACACTCGGTTCATTTCCCCTCGCAACTTATGTAACATACACAAAGCAGCCCATAATTATACAGGATAGAAACCTTAGTTTTTCTTTTTCCCGTTTTACGAAACTATGAGGACTTGTTTAATATTAAAATTAATAGCCCTACTTATCCCATCTCTTTGGCAATGGCTAACTGATAACATTGGAAACTGATTACGTGCTCACTTTTCTTTCCTTCGCTCACCCCGCGGCATTTCTTTTGAAACAAATTTGTTGATAGCCCTGTTTTTTCGATTTCACTGAATGGCCCAAAAAATATTATACCGGCTGCTAGGGAAAGTATATCCTGCTGGCGAGCCCAATTCAAAAGCCTGGATTTGAACTGGTTGTCGAGGCACCTGCGGCTCCGTCAGCGATCTCTAAGATTAGCGTAGAGTTGCGTCAGAAATTGCGTTCGAAAAATCCCTTAGGCTTCTAGCCATTGAAATCGGTGGCTGGACGGAATGGAAATCACCTTGGGCTTCTTGATAATCGGATAGATTCGCGTGGCTGGTTGAAATCAGGCGTAGCTCGGTAGAAGCCCGTATATCGAAGATAATGGAGCCTGAGCCCTGGCTTTGCGAGTTGGCCTCCGTTTATTGATCACTTTTCCTCAATAAGTCCTCATTCGTTGCGATGCAAAATATATGATTTTTCGCACTCTCGCTAAATTATAGGCAACATGGATCATGATGCGTACATAACTTTACAATAAAATCCTTTAATAGGCCAATTACAACTGCGATTAATCAAAACTCATGAAATCCATAAGAGTCATACAAAAGAGCAATGTCTCTGAAATAGCTACGATTAAATTTGTATCATCCATCTGACAATCGCAACCCCACGAAACCATTATTTGAACCTTTTGGATAATAGTTGGGTCGATTTCTTAATGGCCATTAAAAATCACTGGGGTTGGTTATTCCTCGGACCAGGAGCATGGGAACTCACTCCACTCGCTCTAACCGATTCAGCGTCCCAAATTTAGTGGAAAATAATACCCCACGCATCTAGGTACCAGAAATCTCGAAAACACACATTTGAAATTGGTAGATAGGTACCCATTCTGACCCATAACCTCTCCCAGAGGGCGCCAATCGTTCCGGGACCCATTTCATTGGATTCAGCGTCCAAGATTTAGTGGAAAACGATACCCAACATGCCTAGATCACCGAAAATCTCGAAAATTCATTTTTCAAAAAACACCCCTACCCCCCTTCCCAAATTTGGTCCGATCGGTCTGAATAGTTTTGAGGACCAACTAAAGCCTGAAACGGGTTGCTGACCAATATTTCAGGTTTTTAGAAAATTTTCTACCATAGTCGGCGTGGACGGTGGACGGGCATTTGACTTTTTGATCTGGACACTGTGAAACGCAAACAAAGGTTGATTATTCAAGAAATAACCAACAAAAAAAAAATTGTGGCTACTTATTAATTCTAATTTTATTTATATAGAAAAATTGTTTTACGGACCGTTGCAAATGATTTTAAACACAGACGGCGGGCGGGAATTTTGCGCATCCGGACTTGAAAAGGGAAATAAATTACTCCTCTTGTCGAAACGAAAATCGCCTTTTCACTTGCATTCTCCCACCGAACTCATCCATTACTTTTTTACGAGTAGACGTGAGAAAAGCTACCTCGTCCGTTCTCTTCCGGCCTTCCTATGCCTACAATCCTCTCATTCCTTCGTCGATATGCACTTAAATATCAACAAGAGCCCAGCTGTCAAATCGTTTGTACGTAACGTATCAAATATAACGATACTAGGCTACAGATGCAATCCCACCCGGTCTATGAGTTGGAAAAGCCGGAAAGAGGAGGTGAAGGAACCTCCCCAATATAGGGGAAAAAAGGACCGTGAAAATGAAATATTTCGTCGTGAAAAACTTAGTGGGGACCCGACGTGTTTTGGACGGTATCCAACTGGCCGGGAGGGAAAATGCCAGGGTTTGGGAAGGAACAAAGAAAACATGTTTACGAGATTACCAATTGAATATCTCGAGGCTTATCTAGTCCCTCTAGGGTGCAGGTGACCGTGCTGGAATAATTTAACCCGTTTTCAAGTCTTTTTGTCTCCCACTGAATTCTCTCTGTTGGTTGAGAAGTGAAGTCGAATCTCATGTGCACTTCTTATTGTGCGCAAAATGTGATAATGTTAGCGACTTAGATGAACACATTAATCGCAAAAAATTAATTTTGATTGTCGAATCTTCTCCATGCCGTAAGTAGACCAAGGAATCCAAGTACTTGACTATAAGTAGGTGATGATAATTGTTTCAAACCAACAGTCCTGTATGTCGCCAAGCATAGGGGATTCCCATAACTCGAGTTATTTTTTTGAAACTTTTTCTCAGAATTAAGTGAAACATTTTAATTTGTCACAAGACAAACTTCTACAAACAAGCCGAGATGTCATAAATAATACATTGTTTTCTGGAGGCTGAAAATGAATTTTGATTCATTATTCCGTTGGCAATTACGACTTAGGGTCCTAAGTAAAACTTCAGGAAATAATAATTATTCACGAAAGTCTCCTACTGAAATTCATTCTCACTCACTGCGAGTTTCTCTGAGAGGTGCAAAGGTTTTGTCCCTTTGGCTTGCCTGTATATTCCGTTAGCTTATCGTTCCAAGAAATCGTGGGATGAGCGAAATTATACATTTATTTCAATTGAAATGTCACCATTTCCGTTTTCCTTCTCTTTATTATCCGCTAATCCAACTCTGTTGTGCTTTCAATGCGGCTCCTGTTTATTTGACGAGCAACGCGTACCGAGAGATACTGATTAGTGTATTATAGAATATGGAGGACGAACTCAAATAATATAATTTATCATCTGAGCATCGTCATTTCCACTCAAAATCATAATTAGTCAGGTTGCTGTCTAACCCCCTTCTCGAATGGCATGTCGTAATTGAAAATTACATAGGAAAGCAAAGTGGAAAGCTTTTCTCAGTCCTTAAGAACAGCCACCTCAAGTAATACCTTAGCAACCCACCAATTTCTCAAGATAGTGCTCGAAGTGGAGCTCAAGCGCTCACGACAATCGCCGTGTTACAGCCCTTGTGCGTTAAGCATTTCAAGAAACCCTCATTCGTCCCCTCACATAGCGTTACTCAATGTGTCGAGAAGGAGAAGTGCTATACAAACCCCTAACTGTTCAACCAATATTTCAATTACTGCCACTAGAAGGTTAGGATAGAGGAGAACTCGTCCTTTGGAGTGCAGTTGTGCAAACAGAAGGGGAACAGATGCGTTCCCTGGCGTGAAAACCCCCAACCCTATTGGATGAGTGCGATAACCTTCAAGTGACTGATGGTTATAGAGTATACAAACTTGCTGAAGGAGGATAAAGAAGTGTGCATTCAACAATGTTTATTTATTTTTTATCTTTTATTTTTTTTGCTGAGAGCAATTAATTTGCCTTCTTAAATCGATGGTGATCGATTTAGACATCATTCATCATTAACCTGCCCATAAAGGATATCCTCTCCAATGTCACCTTTCCCTATCTGCTCTTTTTCTCGGTTCACGCCTGATAATTCATCCCCCAGACCCCATAGTACCAACAAATGCCAAGTTGTGCGGCTTCTCTGATAACCTCCTGTGACTGATCGTCAATTAGAGCCTCGAGACAGAAGACTTATGCGGTTCAGTTACAGAAAAGGGGAGGTACGTGAGAGAAAAAGCGATAGCGAGAGACGTTACTCCTCAAGACAGATGAGCTCGAGGTGGAGAGTTGTGGTGGATAAAGCCACTGTTGTCTTTCAATTACCTACGTAAAACTGACTCATGACGTTTATTTGCCCGTGGAAATTTCCGGCTGGATTTTCGTATTTTCCCGAGCTTTTAAATTGAACGGGCGAAGGCGTGAATAAAATATAATTGCAAACGAGTTCGGTGACACGGTCTTTCTGCTCCTTTTTCCCATCTTATTTCTTTAGGAAATTATGGAAAGTGAGAATAACCCGAAGAAATCCGAGAAAACCTGATATTCGAGGGAGGTAGGGTCGTTTTTATTGTGCGCTGGTTTTTCTTGCGCTTCAATCTGATATATTCATCTGCTCGGCTTAGCGTCAATATTTTCAGAGACAGAAATGTGTGCCATAGCCGCTTTTGGAGTCTTATTAGGAATAAAGAAGCAGAACCTACATACTAATATTTCACGGGTCCACTTGATGGAAACATCCAAATATGTTGTGTCAAGAAGTTTAAGAGTGTCTAGTACCAACTCCTAGCGACCCTTCGACATTTCCACCTTTCACAGCGTCGATGATTTTATTAATCAATGGTTCGACTTTATGTGAATAAATAGGCTGGTAAATGGAGGAGGACGACACATGGCAAACTTCCTCTAACGTGAAGAGAAGTGGGAAGGCCCTTTTAGAAGCGATAACTTCATCAGCCAGGCAACATCGATAGAAGGTGTTTCTTTGTGCTGAGCGTTGAAATGGGGGAGTATCTGAATATACCCGTAATTCCAGCCTTGTCGACTCCTGCTGGGGTTAGCGGAAAGTGCGGTTTTCAACAGGAACCATTATGGGTTTGAATGAAAAGCGTTTTCAAGGGAAGGGCCTCTCTAGTCAGGAAAAGCTTGAGGTCTCCTTCCCTCCGATTCTGCTCTCGAAAGCACGACCCCTGCGCCGTACAGGCACATAACCAGCCAGGGAACCCTTGTGCGGAGACCTTTTCCTTGCAATATTTTCTCATATGGAATTACACCGCTTCTCTCGAGGCCCCTTTTGACACTGAAAACGGCCTTCTCTCGCCCTTATGTGGAGGTTCTCACTCGAGCACGATCGGCTTTGGCTCCGAACCCTCTTTTATCAGAGGCTAATCCTGAACTAAGGGGCTTAACCCCTGATCGGATCGATGGTGTATGAACATGGGCTTTCGAGTGCAGGAGCCGATGAAGCACGTGACTTTTATCATAAGCTTCGATTGGTTGAGGATGCCCATCTTCCATAGGCCGCAAGCATGAACGGCTCGTGCAGACCAGAATCACATAGACGAGGGGGGACGTCCGCAGAGGTACTTACAGAATGGAGGTAGATGTAACATTAATTCAAAATGCCATTAATAACTTCATTATTCATAACCGGACTTAAATTCAATTATTCCTTCGTTTTGTCCTGTAAAATTTTTATTAAGCCTTGAGTGGTAAAATATAACTTGTTGATATCAGAATCCACAACCTTTACCGTGCGTACCAATATTTGAATAGCTCCTCGCAATAAGGGTGTAACTGCAATCTGCCAAATTTTTTGGGAGTGCGGCATCAGCCATCTGACATCTTCTCCTAGACACACCCTTGTTGCACGGATACGCAGTTACGACCTTTTTGGTTAATCCTGCTCTTGCAGGGGTTTCGGAACTGCCAACACAACAAAAGGAAAATCCCTCGTAACCCCTCCCCCTCCCCGATGGGGGAGGTCTGAAATGACCTTTTTGCACCGAAAAAGCAGTTACAACATTTTTGGTAGATGCACCATTTTTGCGGGGAGTCCTAAATCAATTCTCTAGTTCTCAATTTCGTGGCTTAGCAAGAGATTTTCATTAAATAACAGCGATGTGTGCAGTCAAGAGAGAAGAGGTAGAGTCGCTGCACCTTGTTACACTTGGTTAAATGTGATGGTACAGATTCAGACTGGAATAAGTTCATTTTGATATCGAGACAGGGAAACCATGCGGTTGGAGGTTAGTTATTACTCCTCGCAGAAGCCCCGAAGCTGTAGGCGGTAGTCGTGACTAATTACGACTTCCAACCTTGGTAATTCGATAACACCCCTTCCAGACTTTCAAGGGAAGTCAAACTAGAATCGACGGAGAGCGAGTCAGGTGTTGCCGCCCACTGAGTAAGTGCTTTCCGTTGAGTTTGTGGTCGGCTTTCGACTAAGTTCCTCAACTGCGGCTAACGTCAAGTGCGTCTTCAATCTAGGTGAAGTAATAAGGCCTAGTGAGCAATGACAGGGGAATCCTACGAGCACCAAGACAATCATTAGAATATTTAATTCACGAATTAACAATGAATGCTTTGTATTGCTCAGGACTCTCGTGATTCAGGCCCGGGTAATCTGATGAAACCGGATGAAATGAGAATCACAGGTAAATCAATCATCAAAATAACAGCCGACATGAATCCCTATGGACCGAACGTGAGTCAAACGGATCTCCTTCATGAGTCAAGGGAGAGTCGACTTGAGCTTGTAGTAATGTTTAGTGGTGTTGATAATTATCAACAATAATTATTATTGATACGATTGAATAATCATATTACATATTTAGACTACTTCAATGCCTTCATCCACTTTTGTCCCCAGACGTACCTATTATTTTTAGTTTCCACACCGAATAAAAGGTGAAACTCGTTTCTTTACTTTATTCCGCTTGTTCAAGTCGAAAATTAGGATGATGGATGCTCCCATAAGCTAACCTATACTGTACGAGTGAGTTTTTTGAAAGGAAAGAACGAGTTTACTTTCTCCGTTCAAGTTGTTTGGCTTTCACCTTCGAGAGCCGGCACTAACTTTGTGGGGGCCCTTTAGAGAAGGTATAGCCTCAAGGAACCGGTTCTCTGACGTACTGGAGAAGGACTTGCTCATCCCTTTCGGTTGGAACTTCTCGACATTCCTTTCCCCGGACCTTCTCTTCGACTTCGAGCTCTTACATAAACGCGAAACGACCTCGTTTGTGGGTGATTATCCAAGAATGGTTTACATGGAAGTTTTATCTGCCCCACGTGCTTTCTACGTTCATAGGTTCCTAGAGGATCAATTATTTATCGGAGAATGGTTGACGACATTGAACGAATAGGTGAAGGCAGCATTGGGCTCCTGAGACCGTAATTTAAGCAGCTATCGTATGCAAGACGTAGGACAACGCCGTGCAGACGCCGTGCAGACGTATCCAACATGTTGCATCGAAACGTGCGTGTACCTCAGTAGTTCCTCATACCTGCAATGTGTATAACAAGAAATATCGGCTCACTCTAGTCGCTCGGTAGCTATGTACCATTGCATGCTCAAAAAATACCCAACTTACCAAAGAGAACTCTCTTGGCTCTTTCAGCACCCGTCGTGATGAAATGTGATTTGTCTGAAAACCCTCCCGAGAAAAGAGAAAGAACCCTCGACTTTCCATGAGTTGTCATCGAAATTCACTCTGCCCATGAAGTCCGGAGCCATTACGAAAGTTAGTTTCAAAACTTCACTCTGGGGTATTGCGGGTTGATTTCTCCAGTAATGGGACTTTTTTGCTTCGCCACTATGAAAGTATTAAGTAGAGGTAATTAGAATTGCTGTCGTTACTTAAAGGGTGGGGAGGGAGTGCGAAAAAACTGTTTACTTTCTGTGCTTTGCCCAACAAAGGTTCACTATCTCACCTTGCACGCTGCGTATCTTTCTCCTCCACGCTCACTTTTTTGTTTCCCCGTCAAATTACAACTTCGTAAAGCTAATAAGAGAAGAACAAACTTTTTTTTTTCACCCAGTCGAAGTTCTGAAGAGGGGGTAAAAGTAAAGGGCGCAAAGAGAGGGGAAACCTTCCGAGGGTTGTTAACCTTTACGACGCCCCTCCTACGATTTACAAGGGGCTGACACCTTCATTCGGAAGACATTACGCTGGAAAACCTTCCCGATGAAGAAAAAGAAAGCGGCTTCTATTTCGGTGAAGTTTTCCTCTAGCGGCCTCATCGAAAATAAACCAGGAGTTTTCAAGAAGTTTCCTCCTTTTGAGGGACGCATGAGGAAACGTAGATGGCGCCTAGAACATGAAGGAAACGATAGCGGAGTTTTCTGGAAAAATAGGAACAAAACGTGGACATTATGAAACTGAAGAGAAAACCTGGTCCAAGTCTGACATTGGTTATTACAGCCTGTATACAAAGCCGATTGGAGAGGTTTTAAACTGTTCAAAGGTAGAATGCCACGAGGCATGATTTTGACAATACCTGATACATTTCGCCGATCTTCGCTAATTAATTCGTGGAATTCAGTGTTTCCCAAATTATGGCCGTTCATCTCTCACTGGTCTTTTCATTTGATCTGGAAAGAAGTCAATATGAGGTGACCTTCTTCGAACTTACATACCTACCTGACGCGTACGTAATTGAATTTCCTGAAAAGGAATCCTTGTTCCTTGTAGTGGTGTAGCAATAACTTTCGTTGAGATTTCTCATTACACGAGTTTGTCTAGTGAGATTGAAAGCAGAAACTGCAACACTGTCGACACAGGAAACCGAGAACGGAGAAGAGGAAAATGGAGGTGGTCTCGTTTCTTTTAAATGGCATGATTGAACTCGTTGTAACCTTATCGAGGAAACTGCGAAGTCAACAGCGCCGTAGTAAGAATGCTTTTGATTGGAAAATGAGGAACATCGAATCCTCTCGTTCTCGTAGTGATTGAGGCGGTTGATGGAAACAGGGCACTTGGGGCAAAATCAGTTTTAACATATTTATAAGCATTGAGAATTTCAAACTGGTAAAAAAAACATTAAATTTCCTTCCTATTTATTTTTTTTTCAACGTGATCTTGCTGCAGTAGGACAATTATATTTGATAATTCATGTTGCTATCGGAATCAAACCATTCCTCTTGAAAAAGAGAAGTTTACAATTATTGATGATCGAATACATTCCATTCAATATCTGATCACAAATATATTTTTTCATCATGATAAGCTCTCTGGTTTGACAAGCAGGTTTAGTTCTTTGTATTCTTTAATGTTCTCTTCGTACTGTTCTTTTCTTTCGAGAAAGTGTGACGTAACTGTTCAATACATCACTAATTCTTAATACTTATTTTACAATCCCGTAAAGATACAAAATTCAACGCAATTTACAGTTTCAGCTTGGAATAATGACGCAGTAGCCCGTGCCGGGTTCAATTTACGAATTCGAGAGGCACAAGAACTCATTGATCGTTGTTTAATTTGCCGCTCTGCATTGCACGTCGTTCATCATTTTGCTGATATCTCATTTCCCTCATTACGTCCCCGTTTATCTATTATGAAGTTTCGTATACTTAAAATAAGAAAATTATTGTAAATCTTGACCTGCCGTTGCATTCCAACCCGCCCCTCAAATAGAGATTTATAATCATCGCCGATTTCGAGATACATACGTTACGTCATTACTATCACCTTCGTTGGAAAGAAATCTAATGAGCACGGAATGATTTACAAAGAACGGAAAAGTGACGATAGAGATGATGATAAAGTCATTCAGAGAGGAGGGAAGCAATGACAAATGCGGGCAGACATCCTGATGATGTCTGCAACGATAAAAATCCGTTAGGGTGCGCCAAAGAAATCACCAAGCGCAAGAGCGCGCTCTGTCACGCCAAATCGCGTGACGCCTCATCTGCCATCATAAATCACGAAGTAGTTCACTTTTTGGGCTCTTGAGTCCCATCTTCTATTCAAGGCGAATATCATGACCTGAAGTGAAGCGTCTCGTATGATTTGCGAAGGTTGCAGCTTTTCATGCCGCAAATGAAGTTCTACTAGGGACTTGACGAATAGGTACTTGACATCTGTAGCCTTGATCGGGAGGGGAGACAAAATTAACAACAGCGTGCGGTAGTGGTAATATTCGAGTATGGTATCGCTACGAATTCTTCGCCAAAATTATAAAGCATTAATTGTGGGGGAATTATTGGTTGTGGGTCTGCAGTCATCAGATGACTTTTTCAGTTTTCAACACACTTCATCGGTTCATGTTTTCTTCAAGTTCCCCAAAACCGTAGTCGTCAGTGTTCCTTCATTGCGGTATTTGCCAGATTGTGTACGAAAAAAGACCAAATGAGACCGTGTCTTTGAGCTAGCGGCCGAAATCCACTCACGAAGCTCAGCTTTCTGGGTCAGAAGAGGGCCGGAGCACTAAGCACGTACAACACCCTCTCGAATGACGGTACCAATATTAACTAAGACACCTGGCCGCCTAAAACGGCTTTCCTCCGAATCTGTTTGACCTCGAGGTTGTGCTCAATACTATATGTATTCTATGTATGGCCTCAATCGGTACCGTTGCGATATTGGAGCTCCGTTTCCGATCCAGATCAACTGAAGAAGCTACTAGGTCTGTCTCATCTGGAGCCCTTATTGATCAGTATTTTCATTATTTTCTTCCGTGAATTCTATTTAATTTTATATTGAAGGAGACGAGAACCCAACACTTTTTTAAAATTGTATATAGCTTGTTATTACGAATTATTAGAAGGATCTGACTGATTACGCAGTTGTTATTTCTTGGATTTTCTGTATCTTACTCTTACTTAATCCTAGTCGTGACAGCTGAATTGATGAAACTGGAATGATCAACTTCAGAGAACAAACAAACAAATTTGTGAGTTGGTCCAGTAGAATCGTTCATCAAAGAATCACGTTCCACTATGTGACATTATTTTTTTTCCAACACCGGCGTTTGATAGGAGATCAGTGAGTATGGGGGACGCTGTCTCGTAAATTGGCTCAACCTCTTCGCGCCCGTTTCATCCTCTCAGTGTCGTTAGTGACAAATCAAAAGTAGGAAGGAAAATCGCGATCGTTATCGAAACGTACTACACAGAGGTAACAGCGTCTGCTATTTTGGAGATGAAAACAAAAAATACCTTTTATATGACAGATAGGCCTTTTACAAGCGCTTCTTTTTCGTGTGCCTACAGCTTTCCTTACACCTCTTCCTTTTGACAACCTTGGAAAGAAAATCATTTACCTCCATCGAACACAAACTTTTTCCCTCCCGTGTTCCGTTCTTCCTTTTCTGTTTCAAGCTAACGTTTTCGATCATCACTGTTATGTTTCCATTTGTCCGGAGGTTTTTTTTTTCAATTTCGACGGGTGGTGAGGTAAACAAATGGCTCACTGTCTTGTCGAGCTTGACAGAGCACATTGGTTTTTGATCAAAAGAAAAGTTTTTCAACTCGCGTGAGACGCATCTTTTGGGTTGCCTATATATTGCTGACAGAGTTCCGTATCCCATGTGTACGTTACATTCTATAATGTTGAAGCTAGTTCACTAATAAATTATCCTTTAAATTTCGCATAATTTGCTAGAAATGTGTACAAAAATTTGGTGATGAAATCTTTGATTGAGACCGAAGGTTATGACGAGGATCTTCTCTACGAGGATTCAGAGCCCTGTTCTCTAAAATTGCTTACGATTAAAGGATTCAGTTTACATTATTCATGCTGCAGCTTAACCATTCGTGGTTTTTCGGATTAAAGGCATCCATAGTACAATTGTCTTGATTCAACGCTTCTTCAAGCTCCTAATGAACACCTGATTGGTGTTTCAGAGTTCTGGCTTTCAATTATGAATATTAAGTACTAGTTTTATCTGTTTATTCTATTGAATTCCTACAAAAATAATGAAGGTGGTGAAGCGGGATAAGAATGACTCTGGGGAGTGTGGGTTGAACAGGACGAAAATTCAACGGAGGGCGTATTTAACTCAGGCAGTGGTGCTCGCCCTCCGCAATTAATTGTCTTAATCGTGTTCATCCCCCACCCTCTCTCCCGCCAACTCGTTTTCCTCGTATTAACTATAACCGGCTCCCCCCACCCCGCTGTCCCACGACCACCTGTATCCAAAAGTAAACCCGTTGGTTCCCCTATATTAACAAGGTGCCTGAGCGTGTTACTGCCAGTTTTGCCTGTAACGCACGCACACGTAAACGCCGTAAACCGTTTCACAGTTTATTCTGTAAACCACCATATATCTCGACCCCTATGTCATTTCGGAGAACTAGCACCCTTTATATTATCTTCAGAGAAACTTACATCTGTTTGATACTCATCACTCAGGAACACCACACCCTCGAAATTGTATTCTCTGTTTCTTTATCGCCTTATTGAGCTTACTTCATTATCGAGACTATTGCAAAGGATTTGGAGCTCTGACTCTATTCTTGAAATCCCCAACGTAGAATACCCATCAACACTGACCACGAACAATATGTATACCCGATCACCTATGAATGGACCATTGATCCCCAGTTTCACAGCGCGATAATATCCATTCATCAACTGCACAGGATATACAGAGACGATGAAGTGGGAGGCGAAACAAGGTTCGAGTGATATTCGAGGTCTTAACCGCTCTAGTCGTCCCAGGTAATGAACACTTTAACCAAGAGGCTCTAAACTAGAAACTTACTCGGGCAAAGGTTACGTGCAAACGACAGTTTGGCCCTACACTACTGTTTCACCAACCTTGTCGCATAATCATATTACTGGCCGATCTACGTGCTCCGGGTAGGTTAAAATTCGGTGTGCGGAGGTTTCAACAGCTTGAAAGTTAGGGAATGGGGGCACTTCTGAGGTTCTGGTTGGATGTGATGTTTACCACATCCAGGATCACCTCGCATTCCATTACTTTAAAGTGTCCTGTCTAATATTAGGTCAACGTTTACGCTCCACTAGGGCCATATTAAGTAGCACCTCATCAGAGATGATTTGTAGCTTCACGTTTTTCATTACTCGTTTACTGTGAAATCACGTACCTACTCTCGTTCTGCCTTAAACCTTTTTTTCAACAGCTTCCAAGATGGATAAGTTGTCGGCTTTTTCTTCATTTCGTATTTCAAAATTAATTTAATTTTGGCGGTTTTGTTGGGTGTTCCTCTCGTTCCTGTAAGTTGATCGGGTACCCACCTTTGCTCAAGCCGAAGCTCGCCCTTAAGGTTGTCCTCTAACATAATATGTTACGCATAATATGCATAATAATATGCATAATATGCATATTATGCAAAATAAATAACCCCAGAAACCAGCAGCCATCACCACCGAAGTCATTCCCTCCACTTTAACTCAGTTGATTATCCAAAGGGCTACTTTCAATTATACGACGAATTTTAAAATAAAAAATGAAGAACGATACGAGAACGCGTGACTGCTCAATGAAAATAAAGTAACCTTTAAAAACCATCTCTGTGTCTCAGTCTTTTTCCTTCTTCCCTCATTTAATTCGTTTTGCGCCATCTCTCAAGTTCTTGTGACGTTTATTGTTTGCCAGTCTTCCATCTTCCCTCACATTATCCCTCCCTTTATCCTTCCTTTGCCGTTTCCTTTTGGTAATTTTTTCTTCGCTCTTGAGTCTCCTTGAGAGGTCGAATTTTCATTTTCTCTATTCCATTTCATTCTCCCACTCAACGTGAAGAGCACGCTTGATTTAAAGGAGTTCGTGTTTCTCTGTTGGTGAAAATTACCTTCCCTAATAAAGTTCCAAAAAAGGCTTTGTACCCCCGTTAGCTGACCTTCAAAACCGATTATATCCACTCAACGAGATCAGGAAGAACAACGAATAAATTTAACTAGTAGTTCCAGTGCGAGTAGCTTGTTCATTCTACGTATAATATATTTACTATCCGCAGTTTGACACGCTCTATTTGAATATTCTTAATATTCAGATAAATGAATTAGTGCTGCACTATTTTGTTTATTTGACATCCCTTAGTTTCACGTCCTCTTCCTTCCGGAAGATTTTTATAATACAAGGTATTTTCAAAATATGTAGACAAAAATGTTTGAAATAAAAACTTGAAATATTTTGTTTAAAGACAAGAATTATGAAGACAAGAAAGAATAAAGACAAGAAATGTTTTTAGATAGAAATTCTTATTTCTCTTATGATGAGGACGAGTAGACATTTTCAATCAACGCATTCAGCTACTTGATGCAACTGAATGCTGAACTGGCGATCATTTTGCATGATGTAAAATCAAATCAAATTATGAAATCAAAAGGATAGGTAGTGATTCGATAAAAATATTAAATCGACTGGATTTCTCGTCTCTATCAGGAACGTACAGATGTGTAGGTATGCAATGTAGAATAACAAACGCTACTCGTATATTCATACCTTTTTCTAAGCAAAAATTCCCATAATGAAATCCACCAGCCCTTCCAAATACCCGTAAAGAAAAGCGAATTTCCTCAGGATCAGACGAAACTCGCGATATCTTGAGTTGATCTCGCATCTGGGCTTCTGCGGTTTGCCGCCTTTGCCGCCTTTGCCTCAGTTTTTTTTTTTTTTTTTTTTTTTTTTTTCATTGTAATGGAGTTATTGATAAAACCTTCTGCCGATATCTTGCTGCTCTAGGCGCTCAGAATCTCATTCACCGGCTCTTTTGCACGCACACACACACACAAAAGCACAAAAACGCGTTCTATCGACTCTTCCTTCGTAGCTTGGGTTGCTCTTTTTCTGGTGATTTCCGTGCCCGGTGCTTCCGACGTCTTTCTCTGCTTTTGAAAAGATTATCTGCCTCGTGGGACATTCTTATTTTTATCATGATCGATGTTCGATGTGAAAGAAGTCGCAGTGTATGCTTTGAGAGTTCATCGGTCCGCCCAATCGGGAGTAGCCAGGTTGTTTCTCACTGATTTTATCATTTATCTATTTCATAAATCCTAATATTGATTCAATAAGTTATGTTCAATTGGGAATATGGTGACCAAGATTCAACTTTATTATTTATAATTGTCTGGGATCGAGCTGAGTGGTTGACTTGATAAACCATGTAACACAAACACGAATGCGGATGATGAGCTGACCGTTTATTTTTGAATTTAGAAAATGAAAATTTCAAGTATTTGATATGAATAGATTAGGCAGATAGATACAACTTGCATCAAGAAACAATTCTTCATGGCTGATTTGAGAGCGAACTCAGTAGGCATTAGCCGTCTCACAGAAAACAAAATTTGTCACAATGACAAGTACTCGTACTTCCGTGAATTCATGTAACCGCTCCAGTAAAGCGTTAGTTCTTGTTTTGTTAATAGTTCTACCCTTGAAATCTCCATTAACGAAGTACTTATTGGAGTTAGTTAATCTGCAAACAAAAGCCAACTAACGACTAATGAATTAATTCAAAGTGATTTTTTGAACTATGTTTCATTTTTTCTTACTTATTCATTAATTGATTTCTGGTAGTAGGCATTTTTTTTAAATCTGAAATTTTTGTCTTTCTAGCTTCAGTTGATCCTCAACACCCAATCGTCCCAATTTGGGGAGAGCATGAGTTAAAATTTGTTTTTAAAACT
Source organism: Cyrtorhinus lividipennis (assembly GCA_019603395.1). Lineage (NCBI taxonomy): Eukaryota > Metazoa > Arthropoda > Insecta > Hemiptera > Miridae > Cyrtorhinus > Cyrtorhinus lividipennis. The sequence continues at coordinate 6,471,936 of CM034001.1, forward strand.
CGACTTTCTTGATTTTTTGGGAACTAGACATGCGAGGTATCATTTTCTACAAAATTTTAGTCAATCCAAATTGAGATTGGTCCCGGACCGTTTGGTGCGCAGTGGAGGTGAATATGGCTCAAAATGGGTACCTACCTACCTCTTTCGAATGTGGGTTTTCAAGGTTTTTGGGGTACCTAGGCTTGTAAGGTATCATTTTCCACTAATTGTTAGACGCTGAATCGACTGGAATGAGTTCGGGAAACTCCGCACTCACTGCTCCCCCATATTATTGTTTTTCAGCGTCTCGAGTTCTAGCTGCTCGGATTATGTTTCAATGAACGTTAGCAGTTGTTTCGTCCCATCGCTACCATGTTGTGCAAAGATGCAAATTCCAGGGAATAGGATTTCTTGTTAATAATTGATAATCGCAAAAATTGTTTAGAATACGATGGAAGTGTTCGAGCTCATTTCACAGTTAAAAGCACTTGACGTTAAATACCATATTGTTCAGCACACGTTTAATAACCTTTACATCCTCTTCTCTGGCTTTATCCGGGCAAAACTGCTCTTGCGTCCTGTCCAGCTCGTAAATCCCCGATTAACTCTCAAGTCCCTTTTCCACGCTGGTAATCCCGGGCCTATACCTTTTGTAATCCCCTTGTACGCACATCGATTTACCTAACTTACAAGACTTACGTTAAGTTGCTAGCGCTTATTAAGCACCCCGTGTTTCTAATGGAGTCGATACGATGAATCAGCCTCATCTACTCGGAATTGTGTATTTGGCAAGGATTTCGCAGGTCAGGAGCGGCATTTGTTTTTCGAATATAAAACCTGTGACATGTGTAAGGGTTTCAGAGCTTGTTTGGTGCTCGGTTCTTCGTTCGGTTGATATGGATAGAGTATCTCGAACAATCACTTTCTCGGCCGCTACGAGGCCTCAAGTTCCGCCTCTTCCGTGTTATTTGCTCCCCACTCTAAGTGGTGATCCGCAGTGTGTAGTTCTTTGTCTGAGGAAACAACAACCACGCTTAACCTCTGTTATTCATTGCCTGAGGATTCCTCGGTCCGAATATTTATTTTGTTCCGTGTACTGTTCACGCTCTTCTTTAAAAACCTTCCGCCCATTCAAATCACCTCGGAGAGCCGAATTTTTCGCTCCATTGTCAAAATTTGCAAAACTTGTAAGCTTTTGACCTTTTTCAGTTTTTAAATGTTTCAAGGCTGTATTTATTTACTGTCTGAACGTTCTTGATTACACTTAATTAATCAATAATTAACATGTTTTGATGAACGTTGATCTAACTTATCTTTCCCAGCACTTCTGCCATAACACTCATCTTGTTTGTTTCAGAACATCTTGGACAAATTCAATCCGAGCGCCCGGCAGATGATCAACGCTGGAAAAGCTTATCTCAAAGCTTTGCACGGTAAGGCGTATAATATCGTGAGGATATAAATTGAGGGGGTAAAAGTTGACAGCCTTTGCCTGCGGGAGCTCAACCCTCGCTCGTGAATAACCGGCATAAAAAAAGTTTGATTGATAGCTTTGATGAGAGCACATAAGAAAACTTCGAGGCTTTGATCAACTCAGTCAATTATAATTCATGAGCTGTTGGATTATGCGATCGTCGAATAACTTTGTCGACACCCTATCCGTGTATTGTTCCGCTCTCGTGAATCTATATCGACGCGTTTGTATGAGTCTCAAACATAAAAATACGAACGGCTTGATTTAGTCGTTAAGATGTATTCATCATGAAATTGCTCTAGCATGCACGGAGAAGGGAATTAATATGTAGGTTTTTCGGTATCATCCTTCCCTTGATTTCGAATATATTCACACCGACCCCAAATCCGCACGCATTTGTGGGATTCGGGCCAGAGATCGAAGAGGACAGAGAGATCGTTACAGATTGAAGCAAGGGGGCTGCCAAATTTTGTAAATTTGTTTTAACAGAAGTGATTTGGGATGTGCCTTCTCTCTCGTAGGAGCCTCGTAGCCCATTTATTTTTGTATTCGGAAAACTCATCCCTGGCACAATATTTGATCAAAACTCGCGTAAAGAAGGCAAACATCCGACAAAGTGAAACCCGCAACGAAGGATTGGGGAAAGTAAGACCGATTGATTCCCACCCGGCAAATATTTAGTTTCGGAGCTTTTACCTGCGCCCCATTCACTAAGCCCGTCAAGTTCTTCCTTTTGAGAACTGTTAAGGCTACCCCTCGTCGACTGCTTTGTTTATTCAAATTTTATGTTAATTCAGGTTGACTAATTGCGGTCATATTGAATTAGGTGAGGCGGGATGCTAATTTCCTTCCCTTCCGTCGTTGTTGGGCCCAGGTTTCTCGTTATTTCCGTGTTGATGGAAGTTGTCACTTAGTTTAGTTTTATTCCTGGAGAAAAAACAGCGATGCGTTTTTCGTGTTTTTCGTCATTCTCCCATGTTTTGTATCAAATTGAAGATAATTCTCTCCGTTTTTCAAGGAATATTACGTTATTTTTTCCCTTTTTACCACTGGTATCTCTTTCCGTAGAGTTTTCAAAAATATCGGTTGACGAAGGACCCGGACATTCTAGCCTAACGCATAAACTCCATAACGCTTTTGCTGAGCGATGCATTTCTGAAATAGCTGAAATAGCAGTTCCAGTGCTGGAAAAAACGAGTATCCTGAGTGTATATAAAGGGATGTTTTCCGCTAAATTCAACTCTTGACTTTGAGGGGTTTAAAAAAAAGTTATCCTTCGAACTAATAAAAACTTCTCTTCGTCGTGACCCGCCACGACACTCGCAGCCCTCACAGGGAGGGTACCGATTGAAGTTGAAGTTACCAGCGTGGAGGAAAACGGAAAGAGGAGTCATTTTGAAGTGAATGAAGTCTGAAACTACAACTCCGCAGACGAGTCTGGGTCAACTGGGTCATTTTTTTGCTGTTTCATTTATTAAAAATTTGAAGGTTGACGTCGAACTTGGCAAATACTGGAACCTTCAGTCCAACTGTAACCACGAGACGACGTGTGCTGGGGTAAAAACCGCGGCTAACACGAACAGGGAGATGGGGACACGACATTTATTCTTCGAGGGAACAATGTTCATAGCTCACATCAAAGTGAAGTGGTTTTCATTTCTTTGAAAGGATCGGGGTCCAATTCAGATAAGAAAAACCGGAGTTTACCTATATTACTAGATAGGACTGTTCTGGCTTGAAGTCAAAGGGACGAAAACAAACGGGTGTTCAATTCCAGTAAATTTATCCATGATATTAAAAAAATTCCCTTCGAACTAAATGAACTGTTCAGACTATGGTGAAATTTCTTGGCTTTTCTCATATTGACTCTTTCATTTGACAGCCCCTCTACCTACTACTAGCTAGACGATTCGATCTGCCCTCTGGTGAAAACCACCCTCACTAACTGACCCCCTACGGCCGCTAAATATTAGAATGAGCTTCTTCTAATGCATTTTGGACTGCATGTGAGTTTTCCACGGTATCTCTTAGCACTCAAGGGACTCCTAACATGATTTTCTTCTGAAATCGACAGATTAATAAAAATATTTGTTGGTTTGTTTGTCGTGTTAATAATGCGTTTGATCCTAAAACTATACCAGTTGTTTGATTTTTTGGTTATATTATGAAAAGATCGGCACTTATAAGTCCCCCTTTTTTTGGTAATCAGCGCTTTTCCCATTCAACCATGGTGCCAAAACGCAGGACTTTCATTAACTTGTCTACGATCAAAAGAACCAAGGCTCATTTCTCATTGCAGCGCTCTGCACTACTGTAGGAACCGTACGTACGTGACGGCAATGCGGAAATACTTGGGGGAGCCTCCAGAAAGTAATTTCGGCCGAAACCGCCATAGGGGGTGCGAAGACAAGACTAATCTTTAAGATGATGAAGAGTGTCTAGAACTCAGAGAGAACTGCAATTTGTGGCCGGTCATCAATTCGGGTTACGCGTGTGGTCCAAGCCAGGAAATGTCGTTAGAGGGGTTTCATTTTGTTCGTGGTTGCACCGGGAACTATTCTGAGATTGCTACTCCGTTCCTGATGCTGCATCTTTCCAAGAGCTACATTTTTTGATTGCTGAATTAAGAATTAGAGATGGTTTGTGCACCATGACGTCATTTCAGTGGTCAACTACATCACGGGCTCATGTCAACATCACCACCGTACTTCTAGCGTGTCTTGAGTCAACGTTGTCATTACCATCTTCGGACAGTTCTTACGCGGTCCGAACGTTGTACGAAACCTGATAAGTGGAAAAATGACATCATTTCATACCCAGGAGCAATGATTACTCTTGGGATAGTCCTATGCGTGTCGATCGGCCCAGCAACTACGTAGTATAATCGCGTTTCACTTCACTGGAGTTCTGCACACGAGAGACTCGAGAGAATGGACGAATAAGGTTATTACCCAGAGGTGGCGTTGAGGGTCATCGACTGTTCTGCAAGGGGTCCATTCTATGAAGTTTTTTTTTTTTTCATTACTGTTTCGGTTCGACTCATCCAGGTGAATTCTCTCGTAGCAAGAGTATCCAACAACTTAATTTAGTCAATTTTTATAATATTATGGCTATTTACATAATTATTTGAGATTAATTCACTCCAAAAGAAGCACACACGATCATACTTTTGTAAAACCCTGTGGTTAGTCATCACAAAACACTATGCTTTTCAATTTTTAGTCAAAAAAAGAGAAATTTCATTCATTCATCCAGCTTTTGCTAACCAATTTGATTAAGTGGTCTGTTTGTTGCTGTGAATGCACCATCAATGAAAAGGTTACATTCTGCTGACAATTCTAAGTCATCTCCTTTCCCTTCATTGTAGTGGATCGGATCATCCCGAACACAGACACCCACATGTGCTCACTCTCATGAGCCTTCCACTACCTGAGGAATCCCTCTCATTCGCTGACTGGATTATTTGGAAAATTAAAACTGGCTAGTGGCTAAGGGTTGGATAATTCATCCCAATCAGAGCTCCTTCGGGATGAACGCGCTATTCCACCTGGTAATTTTTCATTTTAAGATAGAAGTGGCATTTTAGAGAAAGAAGGATTGCGTCGTTTTGTCCTGTCCTTTCTCAGTTGTGGCATAGCATCGGATCGACATTCATTTGAAATATTCCTTCCCGTCGAAGGAGAGGAAATTTACGGTCCGCACATCCCCCAATGTCGAATTAGGATTCGCCTTACATCACGAAGAGGGGACTTGAGAAAAGGCTTGCAGAAAAAGCAAAAATGTCCCGTAAATCTTGGAGTAATTGGACGGCGTAAGAAGGGAGCCTTAAGTCAGGATGCACCCTTCCCTCAAGCCAAGATGAAAAGGGTATCGCGTGTCAGGAATTACTCGCAGTACTGAACAAAAAGGGGGAGCAAGTACGGGATTTAAGATGACGGAGACTCTCGTAAGCTCCAACAAAAAAGTTCATCCAGCAGCTTTATCATACCATCCCTCATCCCATCCGACAGCTCCGATACTCTCGAGTTGTGCCAACTTTGAAATCCGTGGTGAATCCTGTCCAAGCTGAACGTCATATTGCAGCTCGCCGGTCAATTGAGTGACTTACACACGAATGACGACATACGCATTTTTTTTGGGTGCGCAGTGACTTGATTGTAAACTGGTGAAACTGTGATCTTTGTCAGAGTGAACGAATTAATAAAGTAGTAATAAAAAGGTAGCTGAGTCAAAACCTCAAATTATTAATAAGTAAACACTTGAATCATCAGATTACTAGAACTCACCGGGTTTAAGAAGCTCATAAAGCAAGAACACAGATGGGTAGATTCCTTTTTAATAAGAAATAAAGAATATTCAAGGAAAAGGTACAACATGGAGCTCGAACAGCGCATGTGTGAAAATCATGGGTTTGCAGAACACAAAATCATATAGAACACTGCCATCAGAATATGTAGTTCCCAATTAGGGGTGAAACACAAATTATGAAGCCTTGAATAACAACAAGCTATCTCACTCAGTTGATTGTGGAATAATCCTTTAAAATACTTGCAATATCAATATTAAGTATAATACAAATATTCATTGCTAGATAACACAATTATTTCATGGCTTAGCGTGATTTGGTATCCCTAGGCTGCCTCACATCCAGTGACAGCTGACAGGCCCAGTCATGGCGTCACTAGAGGAGAGTAGGTAGTGGAGTGGGCAACAATATTTCAACACTCCCTCCGACCACGACATCTAGCATTATCAGTCCTCAAGACAAAATTAGGGTACCTTAACACACAGTACTTTCTTTCACATATGATATTATTGGACAACTAAATTGGTCACTGACAAATGGTACATACCTAGTTGAGATTTATATGCATATACATGAGAAAGCCTATACAAATTCATATATTCCTGCATTAGAGCAATGATCAATCAACAGATTCACTTAAACAGTTTATGGAATCTAACATCAAACACACAACAACAAAGAAAAATCTGCAAGCTGATCTTCAGATTTCACCTAGTTTATATTTACATAGCTCTTCTAAAATAATTCTTTGACAGGTCAACTTTACAATGTACACAAGCATTCAAGAGTGACACTAAGATTACACGCTTACAATCTCGACACTATTACAATGCCAACAGAAGGGTGGCACACAAGAGATATTTCTATGTATGTAGGTGCAAATATTACAATACTTGCCATTTCCCTGCAAGTGCCACTCATGGCAATATACCACATGTAGACAAGGACACGTAGTTATGCCTTCTATTTTGCCACATGACAACACCCCCAAATACCCCAATGACAAGTCCAGAGTTGGACTTACCATTAGTGGCATTTGTGCCAAGTGAAGCATCAGTAAAGCTCACAATGTTGTCACTAGTGCCAGCAAACACAAGCCCTAGATTGGCAGCACCTTCAAACATATTAACATTTTGAACATACATTCTTAATCCACGACTGTCAAATTAGCCTGCTTACGACTAACAAAAATTTAATGGAAAGGAAGTCAACATCAGATTGAATGCCTGGAAGTGTCCCATTCTGCACATACAGTAAGGACCCAATAACATCCCTGTACCTAACAGATAGGAACACTGACAGTTTCAAGATAATAGTTAGCCAGAATATGCAATAACCTTTAGGTTTATGAAGATTGTCTGCTTCTCAATATTATGAGAGATCTCAAATCCAAGATATTTACAAGGTATACCCAAAATGTTTATCTTAAATTATTCCTTGTTCATTTTTGTTTTCATAATTTGATAAGCCAGAGCTTCAAAAGAGGCTGCAAACAATCATCATCACAGATCAGTAATAATGCAAGATTGTCATAATTATCCCAGCAGAAAAGGCAAAGTGCTCTTTTATAAAGTGAATATAGCTGGAAACCTATATTTTTCATGTAAGCGCTGAACCGCTTTGTATCACAATATTATGGAGATATTTTTAATCCATACAGGGATTGTACCAACTCACAAACATGCGTTTGTCCGAGCCCCTCTGGTACGTCAGTCAGTTCAACCACGCCCTCAGGAATCTCCATATACACTACCTTTTCCAGCTCACCATAGAGAAATGCTGTCATTACATCAAGCTGGGATAAGTGCAAGTTTAGTTTAATTGCTGTAGATACCAATCTAACGTCTACCAGCCTTGAAGCAGGTGCAAAGATTTCACTTTCATCGTAAAAATTAAAGTCAGCAAAGCCCCTAGATATAAGGCGACTCTTGTACCAAAAACTCCATCAGATTCATTTTTACGTTTGTGCACCCATCATGCTTCAATTATTTTTGTTTTGGGAGGGAAGCGCAGCTACCAAAACATAACACCAAGTTCCGTTTTTCTCATGAGCCTGTAACTCATTAATCATAGTTAGTTCCAACAACCCAGACTCATAAGACCTGATAGCTTCTGTCTACAAGGAGGGATCAACATAGAGGCATTTCTGCAGCGCCAATTGAGTCACTCACTTCAGTTCTCTGAGCATCATAGGTACATGTATCGTTGCAGTCAGATTTACGAAGCTCGAGAGCATCTAGTGATTTAGGGTAATCCTTGATGTGATCACCATATACTTGAGTTTCCATACACTTGTCACCACATGAACGAACCAATGTTCTATGTAGTTCATTCAACAATACACAGCCCGATTCAATACACTCAAGTAAGTACGTTTTACTAAAATTTGGGGAGAATTTTGATTTAGGATTTCTGTAAATTGCTGCTGCTACGCATCCAAAACGCTCAATGTATTTCATACTGGGGCCTACCATACACACATTCTTAAGGGCTTAAGAAACCATTTGATGCATTTAGCGTCTGATTTGTTTACGTGAACGACACAATCGAGTGCAAAGGACACAAAGTGCACAAGGAAAAGGACATTTTAGCAAAAAGAAGACTAACTCGTATCTTCTCTATTAGGATTCCGTTCAGACACTCTGCACATCCATTCAATTGAGGCGTTCCTGGTGATGATGAGGATAATTGCATTATTTTCTTTTAGCACAAGGTGTTTCATTTCAGTTGTTCTGTACTCAAGACCTCCGTCAGTACACATTATGACAACAGATTCTTCAACTTTTACTATTGTAGCTATCTCATTCAAGCCTCTCAAGCTGAGGGCAAGGCAAACCTACTTTTTATCCCCCATGGCATATGCAGATGTATTTCTGGATGAGTCACATGTGAAGGTTACAATGTACCTAGCACCTGTTCTAAAATCTGCTGGTCGAACTGCCCCAATTAAGTCCGAATGTAGTACTGCAAACAGTTCATCAGTTCGTGTCCTAACAGTATTGTGAGGTTTTCTTGTTGAGTTTGCCACAGCACAGTCAACACAGTCTAAAACCTCATCGTCAATTTTCAAACCCTTCATCTCAGGCACACATTTACAAGTTAGCTCTAAATAGCACTTGGACCAATGGTTTAGCCTTAGATGCCACAATAACCCTAAGTTATCCTTCAGACTTGGTTTAAACATTTTATCTATTACAAACAGATCATTACAGGTTCTGTAATGTAGGATCTGATTGTAAGGAGGATTCAAGCTGCACAACTACTTTGGTAAGCTTTTCTGGATTACTCCCTCCCACTGACTCACTAGCTGGAGGTTCTAATAGATCTCTCCCTCCCACTAGGGCATCCCCAGGATAAGACTCATTTACTGTGACCAAACAGAAAAACCTAGGTCTCATACTCATTGGACCAAGGGTTTCCATACACTTTTGTAGATTTGTTGGACTCATTACTTCAAACTTAACCCACCAAAAGTTATTCTTGAAATACCCATTTTAAATCACCTCACCAGTTGCCTCATTTATGAACTGCACAGAATTATCCAAACATACAACTTTCATACCCTGCTTGACTCACTTAACAAACAGAAGAAATTAATGAATAAGAGGTAAGGCATGGTGGATACAGAACATCCTCCAGACAAGGCTGTTGCCCGTTATTCACAGAAGAATTTCACCCTGCTTTGAACCAACAAGATTGGCAGTGTCACCCACTTTAGCACACTCAAAAGCCTGAGGGATCTGCAATGAATGACATTTGAAAGACAGTCTATACTTGATGGGAAATGCTCAGTTGCCCCTGTGTCAACTGCCATAACAACTTTCCTCAATTTACCTTCAGAGGCTGCAAGGACAGTATTAGTAGCTTTAGAAATTTACTTGGCACTTGCCAGTGCTCGCTCTAACCCACTAGCCCCAGCGGTTCCCTGCGCCTTCCTTTGGAAACCTCTTTCTCCTGAACCCTTAACAGCCAGGCAAGAATTCCCATGTCTAAGTGGGCCACCCACTAACTTGGCACCCAACCTACCAACAAAGCATGGCTAAAATTTGTTCCCTGGGGTCTGTGCATCAATCAACATTTCCTGAATCTCTTCAAATATAGGTTCTCAAAGGCCCAAACCTCTTGGCTGTTCAGTGAAGTACTCAATTAAGCCATGGGTAGCGGTATCCCTTATGGCTACTAAAAGAAAAACTTGTTTTAGTCATTCATCATGTCAGAATTGAGTTTGTAAAGGTTTTTGAGAGTCTTGGTGAAGCGCGTCACAAACTCAACTGCCTTCTCTGCTTTTTAATCAAAGAACATGGAGTTGAATTGTTCAACCAAAGCTGTTACATGCAAAAGTGAAGTGGGCTCAAACAGCTTTAACAATTTGTCCATCATCTCTTTTGGATGATCAAGATCTTGGAGGAGGTCAATGAAATAATCATCCATTGACGATTCAATAAAATAATTCTCCTTTTTGGTAACAAGGGGCACTTCCTCATCGATAAAGCAGGCAGGGGTTTGCTCATTGAAGTCTAAAACAAATGAGCACTGCTGTTCATCAATTGAGCTTAGTACTCTCCTCTTCCAAGAACTAAAACCCTCAGAGTTTTCTAATTTAGGCTCAATAGTCCGAAATTTCAGGTTGTCAGCCCTTCGGCTGCTAATAACTACTCTATCAAGGGAATTGTGATTATGAGTTACCTCCAACTTATCAAACCTCTTATGAGCATTGTTTCGCAGAGACAAGCGTTGATCGTCACACTCTTCACCATTCTCCGTATTTGGGGCCACAGAATTGTCAACTTCCATTTCCCTTAAACCGGAACCAGTAGTATCAGAGGCAATTTCTGGACAACTCCCAGCAGATTGAGGTCACCACTTTGCCTGGGGTTAGCCATTGTTGATACCCAGATACACAAGTCCATTGAGATCTGAAAGGAAAACAGCTGTATCGACAGATAGGACAAGATCACACTAGCTGTGATTTAGACAGGAAGTACAAAGACATTCAGAGCACCAATAGATTGTGAATCATTCATTCCTAAGCACCAGTGAGATAAGTTCACCCCAACTGTTCTCAACAGGTTGCTAGCATATTTCTAGTCTCGAAATTCTTATTTCAGAATCATTTCCATCCAAGCCATCATTTTATCCGTTAATTAAGTTGCACAATGGGTAAAGCGGTTGTGACAACACCATATTAGTCAATCCCCCTCATGTCATCTGTGACCCATGTTCTATCAACAGGTCTATTTTAATAAAGAGATGGGTTAACTATTAGAATCTAGGGCAGCGACATCAATGCTCAACACACCAACAGTGACAACAATCAACCGATGGCTAAGGATGGTTATAGATCCCTTTCAATCAATTGTCACCAACACCGATGCATCAACCAACAGCATCGCCGCCCCTGACTCCAAAACCCCACCATGAACTACTTTTAGTCCCATTAAATGTATAATCTAATATAATCTACTTTGAATGGAGGTAATTTATATTTTGAATAATATTACAAAAAGGAAGGAGTTGAAAAGATTAGTTTTAAAGACCATTTATTGGGACATCTTGATAGCTTTGAGTTAAAATGAGCTAGTCAGATACCTGGCAGCGTCTGGCTAATACTTATAACCCCTTGAATACTCAGGGGTTCTTGATGCAAACGGACAGGTGAACCCTTTCACTCACTAACTGAAAGTACAAGTCATACTGGCCAACTACCACTTATGGCGTAAGATAACATGAGGACCCATATAGGAAATTCAAACTGCTCAGTGAGGATTTTACATACCAGATTATAAGGTTCCTATAGCCCCTTTACCCAAGCTCTCCTAGCTATGGCTATAAGTCGAGTGTGGCCCTCTGTGAGCTGTATGCCAACAAACTCACCCGGGTACCCTAGGCGCTGGAAAGTATCCACCAGCACGGAAAACACTGGTTTTCTACCTAAACCTTAACTTGCGGTCGACCAGGCAAGATAGTTACATCCAACTTGGGCTGATACACTTCTATTGTCATCGCACACTCTGTGTTCAGGATCTGCTGGGCAACAGATTCTGAACTGACATGAAGAACTTGCTTGAAAACCTTGCAGTTATAGCACTACCATGTCAGGTGGAACTTCTGGATTAAGATCAAGAACGGCCCGTCAACCGTCACACAGATCAAAAATCGTGTTATCAATTTGACGTTCCCTTGTAGCGGACTGTTTACATACTACCAAGGCTGGTAAAAATCCAGAGCCGTAGCACCAACCATCGACATACCGACACCGAAAACAATCGACGGATAAGGATGATAAGGCGATGTCCCTATTCTCGATCCCAACAGAGTCGATAGTATCAAAATCGATATATCAGCAGTCAGAGCCGCCAGCGCCGAACTCCAAACCACAACCCCGAAATTAACCAGAAACCAGAAATTAATCACACCATTCTACTATACAATATTATATTCTACACAAAAACTACATTCTACACAAAACTACATTCTAACTAAAATACTGTGCAGTGAATACTTCAAGAGTAGAAAGGCTACCAACTGGTAATCGCGAGATTCGCGATAATAATATTCTAAGGAAGTCCGCCACTCGTCAACTGAGAAAAATCCTCACTGAGCCATTTCCAAGGATTGAAAAATAAAAGGCAAACTAAGAGCACAAACTCATTGCATGAGGCCGTTGTCTTTCCGGATCCGTGCTGAGTCAAAACCTCAAATTATTAATAAGTAAACACTTGAATCATCAGATTACTAGAACTCACCGGGTTTAAGAAGCTCATAAAGCAAGAACACAGATGGGTAGATTCCTTTTTAATAAGAAATAAAGAATATTCAAGGAAAAGGTACAACATGGAGCTCGAACAGCGCATGTGTGAAAATCATGGGTTGCAGAACACAAAATCATATAGAACACTGCCATCAGAATATGTAGTTCCCAATTAGGGGTGAAACACAAATTATGAAGCCTTGAATAACAACAAGCTATCTCACTCAGTTGATTGTGGAATAATCCTTTAAAATACTTGCAATATCAATATTAAGTATAATACAAATATTCATTGCTAGATAACACAATTATTTCATGGCTTAGCGTGATTTGGTATCCCTAGGCTGCCTCACATCCAGTGACAGCTGACAGGCCCAGTCATGGCGTCACTAGAGGAGAGTAGGTAGTGGAGTGGGCAACAATATTTCAACATAAGGCAATAAAGGCAAGTAATAAAAATTCAATGCGGACTATTAGGTTGCAGATTACTATACCTTAAGGTAGGTAAGAGTGGTTTGTAGTTTCTCTAGTTGCAAATATCCAATCAGATTGATAAACCATTGTGGAGTAATTCTTGCATTTTTGTCTTATCTCATCGCACGCCCTTCCTAGAGGTGTAGACATTGTTACAGTACGTTCTTTCACTTTATATTTCGAACGATTTCCGATTAGTGCCGCTCAGAAAGGAGGTTAATGAGCCGAACTAAGTGATATCAGCAAGGGAGAACATTACTCGAGATTGGTGCCCTTTTCTTTCACTGAATTCCAATTTGATACTAGCGACAAGGGTGTTCGCTAGAAGGGCAGTAAGGTGTTCTCCGTTTAAGCGCAAAGGATGGAACATACCCGAAGAGAAGAAACAAGAAGAGGAGAGTAAATCCGACCGGAAACAAGAGATCGTCGAAGTAAGATAAACCCACCCCTCTCCATCGCTACCCTAAGCTCAATACTCATCCTGAAGTTTCTGCTTCATTTAGCTCGAATGCCTTATAAATCGCGGGTTGTTTCCTCCCCCTCAAGTACCCAATGTTGTTTTGGCGAGGGTTAGCTCAACCAAACAAAGGTGACGTTGATAAAAAAAAGAAGCTTTTGCTTTCCTCTCATGAAAAATGGCACTTGATCGTTGGTTATTTCAAGCATCACTGGAGGCCATAGACTAAAGCAGCTGACGTGTTCAAACGTATAGTTCCATCTTTTCTTCTTTCCTTTGCACTCGATAGGTGCCTACGTTGTTTCTGATGCGTTCAGATTCTACAGTCCGTTTATTGTGAAATGAATTCTGCCCGTAAGCCATCAATAAGCTTGAAGAGGCTAATAAATGTGTCGATAGCTCACAGGACAGCGTTTCTTTTGTTATCTTTCAGTACCTTGATGTGCATTTCATCCTATTTTAGATTTTTATGTTTTAAGGCCCATTTATAGTTCGTATAGGTAGATATCTACCTAACTTACATACAAATCGAGAACAGAGGTTTTTTCCCCTCTTTTGTAGCATTCAGCTATTCACATCACTCCCGGCGCTGGAGGAAATTCAAAGATAAAACCTGAATACAGACACTTTTGAAACTTGAAATATTCAACTCTCGCATTTAAATCAATGGAAAGAAAGGTTTCCTTTTGAAAGCTGGATCCGTAAAGTAATGTACTATTCAGTGTAATTTCATAATGAGAGCAAAATTAATTGGGGAAGGATCTCTCTTTGGAAATTAGCCCCCGCTCCCTAGGGAGGAAGTTATGCATCAAGGCACCCCTCGGCGTTATTCAGCTTTTGAGCTGGGGGTCCCAGCAGATGATGAATTGGGGCCCGAACCTTGTTAGACGGTTAGTGAATGAGTCGATTTGTTTTCATTGCCTTCTTTTCTGCTTAGGAAATGAGAAATGAGTGGAAATGGTAGGAGGGATGAGCGGGGCTTGAATAAAACGGCTAAGAGCGTGCAACAAAGGTGGCGGTTGGAAGGAAAGGGGCCAAGGATTTGCATCTTTAGATAAGAACGTCGTGATTTTCTTCCCTTTTGATTCATCATATCTGTGCAAATTGGACCCACTGGTCTTTCTCGTCAACCATCGGTACCTGCTTTACTTATTAATATTATCATCATTTTATTCTTTTTTTCACAGGCAAATGTTATCCTGCTAAATGCCCCGATATAAAATCAAAGAAATGACAAGAGAGGTATTACATGTACATTTTGTGGTGACTTCAGTTAGGTTGCAGCAATCTGAAAAGGTCAATTTGAAACTTTTGAGGCTCCACTGGGAAAATTATTCCAAAAACAGATTATGTCTATTACGTTACGAAGCCTCATGAAATAATCCAGACCGCTAAAATATAGCTAATATGAAGACCCAGGTGGATTGGATAGGTCCGCAATCTTCTCAGACTCACTATTTCCACGGCGAGCTACTCAAATAACTTCCACCTTTGAGATCTGACCTGTCTGTGAGATCCAATATCCCAACCCTCCTGTGTCGTAGGTTGCTGGCACATGAACGGTAGGCCCGTGAATTCCACCTCAAACAAGCGAAATCTCATAAGAGACCTCTTTTCAACTGTTCGTTCTTTATAACGGAAGATGGCCGACATGAGCGCTTCTTAACTTATCCGTTAAAAAAGTTCAAGATACGATTCCCCTGGATTTTCAGGATTCATCTGAAAAAAAGTGTCCTCAGTAAAACTCTTCTGGGATGAGTTTACAATAATATATATCTCAGCTTAATAAAATCGAACGATAATTTTCTGGTGTGTTTATGCTCTGCTGGCTTTCAATTGTTACGTATAGCTCATCTGCGTGTATTATAATGTATTGTTTCCCGTCAGCGAAATAAGCTGTGCGCATCATGCTGAAGAACTATCATTGTTGGTAACATGGTTTACCACTTTTGAAAAAATCAATATTGGACCTGACTATTTCGGATTGGGTGGTGAAATGTGGTGGCACCAGGACAAAGAACCAGTCAGAGGCAGATGCGGGCGTTTCTGTGGAAAAGTTCCTCCATTTTGTCTAACCAACTTTGACGATTCAAATCAGATAAGTTTGAAGAGAGGAAGTCGTGATCGACAGCTGCGGTTCAGGGGCTTAGTTTATAACGTACAGCGAGAGGAAAACTTCCGAAAAATCCGACACAAAGGGAGAAACTGAAGATAAGGGAAAGTTTGGGCATTGGTATACGTGCAGCGAATCTTTGAGAGAAATGCTGGAGTGAACGGCATCCTGTTTAGCTCATGATCCACTAGAACAGGTCGTCGTTCCTATAACTCGAATCTTCAAAAAAAGAAGAAAATGGGGAAAAGGACTAATTAATACTCTAAAATTTTGAAACGCAGAGTTCCGAAATCCTGATTGAAACCCCTTACTACTCCAATGTTTCATGTTTCCGCCCGTAATAATATGTATTATTTCTTCGAATTCAAATATCTTTGTATCCTTTGGTTTGTGGCGTCTCAAATGGACTAAAATTAGTCACCTATATTTATTTTGTTGTACCTAAGTGATCTATGAACAAAGGAATGTCTTGAACGGAGAAAATATTCCTGCGGTTTATTAAGACTTGATAAAAGAGGTGTATGAATAAATTTATATAAATGGATGATACTATTATACCTTACCTACATCATAATAGTTACAGCCCACATTCGTCATTAACGTAAATATAGTATTCATTCTCAAATTTATTTCAACGGAAATGAGCAGAACAATCTCTTTCAGAATAATTTTCAAAAGGTGAAAAGGCCTAAATAATAGCAGCGGGAATCACCAATTTCTACAAATTTTCAGTCATTTTGATCGTTTTTTTTTTCTTGGAATACAGTATTGTCCACTGTGTTTAGTATTAATTGATCACAGAATTCAGTTTGAGACTAAGACATAAAAGAGGTGAAAAAAACCTTAGTTTAACCTTCGTCATTAATTTGTTCTCAATTTGAAATCGTTTTTTGGACCACCGTGCGGCGGTTGGAGACAACCACTTTCAGGCCTGCAATTACATTTGGCACAGTTTCACGGACCATAGAAGATGTGATTGGTTTCGACGGGAGACCGACCGATGGGAAAAAAATGCTAACGGGAAGATGCAAATGCCCTTGCAGATATGGCGAGGAGCCAACCCAACATCTGCATTCGAGATAAACAACCAGCTCGGACGTCCTATGCATCTCGCAGAGCCTCTTCTATTATCGTTTGCTTATATTTTTACTATACCGAGGCACAATACCAATAATGCGAAATGGTAAAATGGATGAAGGGAACCGGAAAAATTATTATAACGTATACCAACTTTTTTGTGGGCTTTTTTGCGTTTCGGCTGCGGTTAGGTCTTTTGTTGAGTGTTGCAATAAATCAGAGTTTTCCTGGTGGGGCAGGGCGATAAGGGCGCTTTCACGGAAAATACTCTGGTGGAGACTCATTCAATATTCAATCTTGGCTGTTTATATTGAACTACCAAACTTTTTCTTTCAAGAGTTGGGTCGAAGCCGAAATAATCGGACTTTTTTCCTGTTTTGATCACACCATATGGAGCGGTGGGTTCTGAGTGCATAACTTGGGTAAACATACTGTTGTAGTTAGCAGAGGAGCGCCACTCGAATAGGCAATGTCGATGTCGGCATATTATCTACTGCTGATTGGTTTGGTAAACTGGTTTGAGTTAGTTACTGTCGCTTCGGTATAGATTGTTAACTACGTGTGAGCCTGATGAGGGTGAAGTGATGGAAACCGGCCATCTTATCAAATATTGAGATGGTCGTGGCACCCATGGAGATGAGCTTTCGCCCAATAACACAGTCCAGCCGGGTTTGTCTCGAACGGCACGTCACCTGCAGGTTTATAGTCGTTGGACGAAGGGAATTTCCGATAGAATCCGGTGGCTGAGGTGATTTACGATTTTCAAGTGATACTGGCCCCGACCGCTGGTTTTTTTTCCTGAATTAGCGTTTGGCTAAACGACCCTTGATTGGACAATCGTAAACCTTTGAGTAGGGTAAACCTCTGATTGATTGAGGGCGTTGTACAGGTGAGCGGTGCGAAGATAATAAATTCTTAGAGAACTGGGAACCCCGTTGAGGCTTGAACACTGTAACTTCCTGTTCAGCGAACAGTGCCTGTTTTCTTTTTTTGGCGTCTCTCGATCCAATGTTTAACTTACACATCACAATACGCTAGTTTTGTGATCACTTGTGTATTTTTCTGTAGTTTCCTGTGGTGGTTGTTGCGTTCTGGAGTGTCTCTTAGTGGAACCGGCTTCTCCGTCATACCTTCGTCTTCTTCGCCCATCCCTTGTTTATCCGTCTTCTCCGCTTCTTCCACATTCCACTCCCACCTCTCGCCGGTTCTCTATCTGGGAGTTTAGTTACTCTATAAATCCCAAAGTTCCCCGAGAAACTCCCTTCCCATCCCCGCGTCATGGCAAGGTGGGTGGTTTATGTTGGGGTTTGACGGAACAAATGAGCTGAGGGTTTTCGCCCAGGAAGCCAAGTTCACTAACCTCCTCTTCCCATACAAAGGCTTTTCTCATCTCGGAGCTCGTCCTCAGCCGCATAGTCTCACCCCACTAAATCTAGTACAGCTACGTTTCAGATCAGCGAAGTTTTCTACTTCGAAACCAGAACATCAAGGTTAATCTGTTCTTCTTGCTTCACCTACCTCTGATAAAATGTGTTCGGTGACCATCCCTAGTGTGTACGTGGGGGCCTGGTTCGTGGTAAAAGTTTTCTCATCAATAAAACTTTAAATGATTTTGACGATGACTGTAACGAGGTACATGCTTGACTGGCCTCCGACAGAAGGTACGCATGTGGGAATGGTGGGTTTCCCATTACCATTTCCCATTTCCGGAAAGACGAAAGTGAGATGATCCAGAAGATCCTCCTATTTAGGTACGCAGAGTGGAATCAAAGAATGCGTCAGTGTAAGCTCAAAGTTTGAACTTCAATGGAGAAAATGATCATTGATATCTAAAAGAACCAGTGAATATGTTTAATAAAACATTCCTTGATTACCAAACGATGAATTTCCCAATTGTACACCTCCGATTCTTCAAGTCTGCTGTTTGTGCTGTCTAAAAGTTGGCTACGTTTTGAAGCTGTAGTATCCTGGAGCATACGTCACGTTGACATTATTCGCCCTCACTAGTTGGGGGTTCGAATGCTGCTAAGAGAGGATATAATTTATCGGTCTTTGACGAGAGGGTCATGGGACCGGCAAATTGGGCTGTGTGGTGAGACGCTAGGAGGAGACTTGACAAACGACCTTGACGTTCTCGAGGGGTCTCCATCAGAACCCTGCAATTGCTAAGGTTATGTTTCCTACCTGCATAATAAGAACTCGTTAGCTACCTACATTGAACGATGTTTCAGTATCAGTATTCCCCATCATCAAACTGACATATGACGTATGACGTACTGACAATCCTGGTAAAATACTCATTTTAACAAAGATGAATTTATAAATTGAAATGCTGAACAGATGGTGAAGGACTCATATTCGTTGTGTGGACTGCTAAAAGCTCTTCTGAATTCCAGCACTTTCATAAATAATAACATTGAACAACCACTTCCTCACAACTCGTTTGATACAAAACGTACTCAAAATCATTTTTTGTTACTGGTTACACTTTCGAAGAGACACTACACGGACTATGATGAAGGACTTCATTGCCTACATTCCATCTTTTCAAGCATAATATTGTGACGTAATCCAATATATTCCGATTTGTCGCTGAAAGTGGGAATTTAGTCCATTGTCGCTTATATTGGTATTTTTCATCGAGTGAACATTGACAGTTGATCGCGTAAACCCTTGGCCAAGTCGCTGTTCAGTGAATGGGAGTACGTATTATTGGTTTCCACGTCGCTTGGAATCGTATATATACCCACCTTTACCGTGTAGGGTGGGTATATGTACATGAGTATGGAAAACGGAGTTTCACGAACACGAGGAATTTCTACCATTTCCCGCCATTAGACGAAAGAATTTTCCTTCGCCTTAATCGAATCTCAACCCATTTTGATGCTTGAAATCTTATCGCCCTTCGCTTGGTTTTCGAGCCTCGTCAAACCTCCGGCGTTTTCTCGTCAACGTATTTACTTCCTTTTGGAACCTTCGAGATTTAACCTATTTCGTGACAATGTATCACGCGATCAAAGGAGCTCCAACATCAAGTGACATTTTCGTTCCAGAGCGTAGTGCCTTGGCTTCTGAAATCCTCCCTTGTACGCGTAGGTATGGCAGATCAAAGGGAACTTCCTTCCTCGGTAATATGCTCTTACTTCACTCAAATACGCACAACAAAATGCGTATAAAGCGGGACTGTCTGTATACTCTAGTAGGATTCGACTTCTTCCGTCATTGTGCAGGGGATAGGTGAGTTGTTCAATTCATTCAGAATGTGATTAAACTTTGGTTCAGGTAAACTTTATTCCTGAGTACTTCACTGGCTTGAATCTTGACTTTTACCGTTTATTTATTCTTGACCAATCACAAAAGTGGACTTACAGTACTTGGGGAGGGGGGGGGATTTAAACTAGAAGGGGGAACTAGTTTCTTTCTACAAACCTTCAAAACTTGCTGAAAAAAAGATATTATTCCAAAATAAAATTGGATGAGGGTTAGGAGGGAGGGGGTTACAACGACCCTCGGTACTTTTTGATGGGTCGCGCCGTGTTATAAGATCTTCAAACTGGTTCGTAAATCCGAAATACTAAATATCCGGGCTCTCCAGTGAAGTTACGGTTTTTCCCAAAATTACCCTTGAGGCGCGGAATTTGTGCTGGATATTTACACAATGGCGTTCCACGAGTTGTACCAAAATAAATTAGATAACATATGCATAATCATTCCTCAAGTACCTCAGATTTCATGATATTTTTTTTTTAGCCCGCTACCCTCTCGTGTTTTGAGAACGACGACAGGTAAATTAGGCCTCGGTAGCCCTATGCTGCCATAAATATCAAGGAAAGAGAGCGTCATTTCCATGTAGTTGCGATAAGCCTGAGAGGCGCTAGGTTAAAAAGTGGTGGGAAGATGACTTAGAAGAAAAGTGGCCAAATCAGATGTTGAGAGGAAAGAGAGGATTAACCCTGATCTAGTATCTCTTTTTCATTGATTTATCGCTCCTTATCGCCTTCGGTACAAAAAACTCCTCTATGAACCCTACTTTATGAAGGTCGTTGTTATGATAACGGGATCAGAACGGCGGGGCGAGATACTACATAACGCACCTTACACCAACGGTGAGACTTAACGATGAAATGTGCCGAACCATTTTCCTTGCCACGACGTATATAAAAAGAATCTTGATTTCTTGAAGGTGTGAGTTGAGAGGAATAATAATCAGATATCAGTTACGATAGAATCATGTATCGTAAATACTTGGTGCGCTATTATAGGGAGACTGAATATATTTTTATAACGTGTTTAGTTCGAATCTCGTCATTCATGAACTAAATAACAAGAGAACTCAGATTCAGAATATTGAAAATCCATATTGTAGATCTAGCTATTTTTTGAGATTTTCAGCGACCTAGACTTTTTTTTTTTTTTTTTTTTTTTTTTTTTTTTTTTTTTTTTTTTTTTTTTAACAAGTCAACTTTATTGTATTATTATTTAAATATACACTCCAGTTTTGATCAATATGCAACTGCATTACACTGCATTACAGACAGACCTAGACATTACAGACATGGATTGAGTCCATCACACCACACTCACTGTTTTCCCCAATTTTCTCCAAGTTCCTGATCCGAAGGTTTCGTTCTAGAATCATGAAACGTCCAGAAAATAATTTTTGGGGCGGATCGGAGACCAACCAAAATTAGGAAAATTGACACAGTCAGGAAAAACTTGATGTGTCTTGTGTAGCTCAGGTACACCTGACACGTATAATTTATTATACACGTATGAATATACTTCGTTTGTTAGATGTGTTCGCCATCACAGCGGAACGGTCTTGCGGGCTATTGCCTACCTTCACCTCGTAGTTTGAATAGGCTCGTATTGCCGAGAATTTTTTCTTGTGTGGGAGGTGACGAAGGAGGGGGGTATTTGAGTCAATTCCTATTGATTTTACTTTTATCATCCTATTATTGAAGTAACAATAATGAACATAGAGTGATCACTGAGGCGAGTTCGTACTCGCTTCGCCGATACATGCACTGTGATTGGAAAGATACTGTCGAGATCCACATAATTTTGAAGATCAGGTCGATTTTACGAAACGCAGGGTCGCTGTGCGGAAGAACTGGACACATTATTTCTCAACATGAAGCGTCACAGGCGACACCTAACTTCTCAAAATATATTGCAACTACGAAACTTCGCTGCGGGTATCTTATCTTGGTTCTCCAACCTCCGAGCTTCCTTCCACCAGGCCCCAGACGGTGCAGGGCATGAAACAGCCTGAGAGCCCCCGCTTAATAAAACATTATCGTCCTTCGTAGAACTTTTACCCTGAAAAGACCAAAAAGTTGTTTCTGTGACTTTTTTCCTGTCGCCAATAAGCTTTCTCTTTGAATTTTCTCTCAGAAAAAAAATCCAAGGTTGTGAAGGGTGGAAAAAGAGGGAATCTTTGAACCTTGTCTTACACCGGAGTTTAAAGAAAATCCACTGTTCAGGGCGGAGGCAAAATCAAGGAAAGATTCCCGCCCGAAAGGAGAAAAACTTCTAAAAGAGCCCTGAAGGCGGACAAAGCAGGGCGATCGTACTTGGGACGAGACGGTGAAAAAAGGAGAAAGATTGCCAGTACCCAGCTTCAGCCAGTTTCTACGTCCTGACTCCAAAGTTCATTCCCCCTGCGGTCTTTCAGACTTTTTCATCGACGACAAGAGGCAAAAAACTTGTTTAATTCGTTCATAGGTGCCTCCGGTAGTACGTTCAAGTTTGTGATACACAGTTTTGTTGGCTCTGTGGAAAAGAGCGATTCTATAGAACTTTATCGTACTAGAATGTCGATAGGTAGGTAGCTGCTTGAAAATGTTATGAAAGCAGTCCGTGCTGGGGCTTTAGTACATCTAAATGCGTAGAACTTTTAACTAGAATGACTTGACATAGATCGAGACGACTTGTGAAGTTTGTAATGAACTGTGTGAGTTTCAAGATAATGATGAATGCTTTTATTTTGAAACAACTCTACTTGGACGATAAAGGCACTTGGTTCATGATGTGGATCCCGTTGGTGCGCGCCAATGGGGATCAAAAATGGACTTGGAAGAATGGATTTGAAGATGTATTTGATCATCAAGAGTTGCTCATTACACATAACGCAACGTTATGTGTCAACGTTGTGTCTCAACGTTACTTCGGCTCGAAACAATGTCTCGTTTTTGTACCAATAATATTAATTTTAATTCGCACCCTAGAATCTCAACTGGAGAGGTTCCGAAACCATCCAAATTTGTGAGCCCCCTTCTACACTTCGTGACGATCTCGTTGATAACAGTTCAGCCGTGAGCCTTTTGAATATTCATTGTTTATTATAACTCAATCTACTCCGTCTGCGAAGATTGTAAACTTGGGTTTCGCGTTGAGGGAAACTCTCCAGGATGGTACGTCTCAATATTCTCCTTTCAAACTTCCACAACACCGAGTTTCGCGTTAGAAACTCGGAATAAGTATGAAGTATTACCGGGCGGGCGTTTACGACACGATTCTAAGCCAAAACTTTCAGGAAGGACGAAGGGCTACTGAAGCGTCAATGATGCAGGACAACAACTGAGTGACATCGTGTCTGAACGAGAATTTCGGCGAATCTACTCTCTCAAAATGTATTTCCATCCAATTTGGAGTCTCAGACTAAGATGACATAGAGGCTCATTTTTATGATGATTGTATAGATTGTCCCATACAGGTTGATTCCATCTACTACTGTTTGACTGAGTTTAATTGTTCTTAAGGTATGAGAGGGTCAATGTACCTTAGTACGCCTTAAAGTTCACCTGGAGGGATAGTATCCTCATCAAATTTCATCCGAATGTTTTGATGATGCTCGTCTACAGAATTATCTACTTTTACGGAATATAAATGCAGATGTATCGTTAGGCAGCGCACACAATCTATTTAAGCGGCGCTTTGTGGGCTTTCGAGATGAGATGCAAAACAAATTTTGAAACAGCCTCAAGAGGGTGATAGATTAGAGGCACGAGGGGTTGGAATTTAAAGGCAAAGAGGAAGTTGAAGGGCGGGGGTGGTTATGTTTAATGTAATGCTTTTCAAGTTACGGTGGCTCTAGGGTCGGGAATGAAGCTCTCGGCAAGCAGAATTGTGATGAACTTTCCCTTTTTCTCTTCACTAAAGTATCCGACGTAAAGACATTCTTCCTCATTTCAACCCCTCCAGTTCCTGTTACACTTCAATCCCATCGAGGATGGGGGAGCATCAAGGCGAAATAAAAGATTTTTCTCAACTCTCATTTCATATTCTTTTTTTTCATCTGGTTATATGTTTGAGATCGTCCTTTACGCCGATTCACTTGGGAAACATGGAGTTTAATCTTGTAGTCATTATCTAGGTAATTGAATTTTTTTAGCTCCTTTTGAAAAGTTGCGTCGACTAGATACATGTATATTTTATGCATTGCTATTCGCAATTCTTCGAATGTGAAATGTTATTACAACGGGTTGTTCCTTTCTTTTTGAAGACAGTAAAGAACTTTCTTGAATGCAAGACAAGATTTACAGGGTGTCTTATTTAGAGCAGAAGCCCTCCTTATTTTAACGATTTCGGCAGGATGTGTCAGTACGTTAGTACTACATTTATTGGAGGTGTTGGCATCTTGAAGCCCTCACGATCTTGATGAGGTGGATGAGAGGGGTCGATATTTAGCCGTCATCACTGACTACCTCGACGTTTTGAACATGACTCTCAAAATATCTTTTCCCCGGTGTCAACGAAAACTAATGAGGGAGGACCACAATACCTCTTTGAAAGGAGCATTGAAAAGTTGACATCTCTTTGGAGTTCATTGTCATCTTCGCGGCGTTCGTTGAACTCTCCTTGGAAATCTTTGGGCTTCGTGGTTTGTGACCCTGCACAGTGTTTCAAGAGAGGAGGAAGTGTCCAGGGCTTTCATAAAAGAAACAGAGCTCGTTGAAGACACCGAAGCCCTTTTCTCGTTGATTCCCCAAGTCAACACCTGCAGGCAATTAGTGAAAACGTTCAGACTGACGCTGGAAGGCTTTGCCCCCATCCGACGGTTTTCTGTTGACTTAACCCCTACCATCGAGCGTAACCTCCACCACCCCCCTCCTTGTGATTAATTACGGCCTAAAACCAAAAGTTTGTCGTGGCGCTGCTCCATCAGTCCAGTCCCTTTTCCTTCTATTTACGAGAAGGTTCACCAATTAGTTTCCTGGAGAGAGATAACTCCCTGATTGAGCTACACGGTTCGCTTGGTCATCGATTGTATCGTCTCTAATGTCTTCAATGGCATGAAGGCTACTTGAATCGCGTTTCCACCTGAACGGTTGCGTTGTTACCGGAACGATTCCGTTCTGCTCATCGAACCTACGTAGTCACATAAGTACACAAGTCGTCCACGAAGACAAAGAAAACAACATGCCTCAACAAAGAGTTCCAGCAACATTAGCATTACATTTGCAAAGTTGTGATGACAAAAATTTCAATTTTTCATTTGTTTCCCGGTACTGTTTTGGTTTATTATTCTTATTAATGTAATACCCCTTGTATTCATAATGACTTACAAAGCCCTCCAAACTTGGATTTTTTGACGTACTTGAAATTGTCCGTGAATTGGCCTTAGAAAAATGTCCGTCTACCGTTCACCGTCTCGATTGACCGTCCTTTTATTTGAAATTGTGTGTCTACGTCTATGCTCACTGGAGTCGGATTTCTTTGAGTCAATAAGGTATCATAAATTAGCACTATCCGCTTTTTTTTCTTTATAAATTGTCGGTTTACTTATTTTTATTTTAAAGTTAAATAAGTATGTACTCTGGATACCTCGTAGATTGAGATTCAATTGTTTATTTAAATATTAATATATATTCCTAGGCAGATAATCGATGACGATTTATAAACGTCATACTTATACACTTTATGTACCTTCTCATGTAGATACATGACAATTGCCCGGAATGAAGAAAAGTCGTTGAGCTGTTAATCCCGCACGACAGCGTAGTTGTGAAGGAGAGGTTGTGTCCTCGCGCCGTCATTTCGTCATCATCCTTTTCCTTGTTGAACGTCTTGTCATCGGTGTATTGTGGAGTGCTTTGAAAACCCCATCACATGAACTGAGGACAATTACAACATTATTATATTACATCATCCTCTGCGCGAATGTACTCATA